>OMKK01008730.1:21625-58066 GCA_900302305.1 Polymixia japonica | reverse complement strand
GGCTTTTGGGAACGTGATGGCTTTTAAATGGGAGATACTAGGACAGGCATGGCTCCTTAGTAGTACTTTGTATCTACGACTTCTAATCACCTGTCTTGG
The DNA here is from genome assembly GCA_900302305.1 of Polymixia japonica. Classification (NCBI taxonomy): domain Eukaryota; kingdom Metazoa; phylum Chordata; class Actinopteri; order Polymixiiformes; family Polymixiidae; genus Polymixia; species Polymixia japonica. Next base: position 57,967 of record OMKK01008730.1, on the reverse strand, counting down.
CATCTATGACCTCTAACCACCTGTCTTTCTATCTGTGACCTCTAATCACCTGTCTTTCTATCTATGACCTCTAACCACCTGTCTTTCTATCTGTGACCTCTAATCACCTGTCTTTCTATCTATGACCTCTAACCACCTGTCTTTCTATCTGTGACCTCTACTCACCTGTCTTTCTCTCTATGGCCTCTATGACTTCTAATCACCTGTCTTTCTATCTGTGAATCACCTGTCTTTCTATCTATGGCCTCTATGACCTCTAATCACCTGTCTTTCTATCTATGACCTCTACTCACCTGTCTTTCTATCTATGACTTCTAATCACCTGTCTTTCTATCTGTGACCTCTAATCACCTGTCTTTCTATCTATGGCCTCTATGACCTCTAATCACCTGTCTTTCTATCTATGACCTCTACTCACCTGTCTTTCTATCTATGACCTCTAATCACCTGTCTTTGCAACTCAATCTCAGCCCTTTCTGTCTCTCCCCATCCATAGAACCTCTTTGTCATCCAAGCCTGTAAAAATATAAACAATGAAGAGAGACTGTGCAACTGGCAGAATAATTATTTTGGATAACTTTTGATGCTGTATGCGGAGCTTCTCAAAACCGGGCAAAGTCTCTCTGTTGGCGTGCACCGTGTACTGGCACGGACCGAAAAATAAGTTTAGCTGTGCCAGAAAAAAAGGATTTTAATGGAGGGACTATAAAAGATGAATATGAAAATCAGACTGCCAGACAGTCATAACACATGAACCTTGTAAAGCATGCAGTAATAGCTTTAAGACTTTTTCAATATTTAACAGCATGATGTATAAAAATGAAGTAGAACCCATTTTGTATCACTGTGGGGATTTTTTTTCGTGATGTCAGGATATAGATTCAGCTTTGAATTCTGGCGGACCTTGGACTTAGTGTGTACTGACGAAAATGCTTTCGCTCATAAAAGACATTTTATTTGATAACGCTAAGAGTCAAGCATTACTCAGTACTCTATAATTTTGAATGATAAATGCTGATGACAAAGTTCTTTGGGGTCTGTACTTTACAGTCAATGGAAGATTCGGTGTGAAATTTGAGCCATTTCAGGATGTCTTTTCTATCAGTTGCGCTGGTCTTACCGTTGTCTGGATGGATGCGAAACCCCTGTAAGGGAGATGAGAGTATGTAGGAGACCCTGCCATTGAGACCAGAGTCTCTGTCAGCAGCTGACACAGACATGACGAGTGTGTTGGCTGAGGTGAGCTCGGACAGTTCCACCTAGAGCAGAGATCAAATAGGAAGTGGTCATAACTTCAGCAAGACCAGTATGCACAACTGTAGTACCTGTAGTGTTTATGGGGGGGGGACTACATGCATGTTTGTGACTTGATGTCCTAAACAAGCTGGTGTGAGGGTTCCTCCCTGTGTTATTGATGGACAATTGAAAGATCAAGCTCTAAAGTACCCAAGGCAATCACAATCGTTGTCGTGAGTGTAACTCGGACGCAGGATCAAACATTTCTACAGAATTATATGATTACATGATTAGGAAATATGTGTACAAAAAAAATGGATACATTTGTAAAAAAAAATAAAAATAAAAATTACGTAACAGCCTGCAACAGAATTGCAGAATGTTGTTTTAAACAGTGTTATAACATAGATATATGCCTGGTATTACTGTGTTAGTCGGCGCCATCACAGAAGAGTGGCGTACCTGGTATGAGACCTGGCTGAAGACTGGAGAATTGTCATTGACATCCACAACTTGAACTTTGACCTCCCCTGTGGTCTGGTGGAGGGAGTCAGACGCCCAGACTCTCAGAATGTGCTCCGTCTGCTGCTCGTAGTCCAGGGCTTGTTTCAGGGTTACCACACCAGTGTAGCGGTCGATAGCGAAGAAACCGTCGGTGCTACTGTTGTCTGCAAAGCTGTAAGCGATGGTTGAGCTGAGGTCCACGTCGTTGGCGATCACTTGGGTGACCATGTAACCTGCTGGCAGATCTACAGTACGACATAATTCGTAAGATTTAAAAGTAAGTGGAATGTCATGTACGGTACACAGATAATAAACTGATGTCCTCGTAAGCTTCCAGCTTTGAAAGCAGACAAAGGACATGGCACATGGGTTAGTCTTACTCTCTGCTATGATCACAGGCTCCATAGGGGGGATGACAGGGGTGTTGTCGTTGACATCAACCACTTGGACCCTGATGGTCGTGGATCCGCTGAGGGAAGGACTCCCCCTGTCTGTTGCCTGCAGCATCAGCCTGCAATATAGTTGGAAAAACAACATAATTTAGCCCAGATGAATAAAAGACCAACCTCACTCCCAAGAAGAGCCTTGGTGACAGTGGTGAAGAATGAAGCAATATTTTTCTGGAAGTCTTCTCACTAAGGGATAATGTACAGCAAGCCTGTCATTATTGCGAAATAAACCCCTGCATCACCCTGTCTGGGTTTATTTTGCGATAATGACCGACTCGCTGTACATTATCCTGCTTATTACACGGCCACTTAATAAAGAAATCAATAATTTGACACAAAACATAATAACAAAAAATAACCCACAAGCTGATTTCACTAATTAACATACCTTCATTCAGACAAGGTAGAACACATTTGTGCGACCAGCTGGAGTAGTGTTTGGTTGGAATAAAAATGTCCATACACATGGTTCTCGGTAGCACATAATTGGACACCAAGGCTAATTCGTTTGCGAAGTGACTCACTTGTACGAGGGGGTGATCTCGCGGTCCAGTAAAACATTCGTGGCAAGGATCCCGCGCACAGAATCCAAGATGAATGCGTCGTTATGGTTACCGGACACGATGGAGTACTCAATCTGCCCGTTCACGCCGCTATCAGCATCAGACGCGAACACCTGCAGCAAATAAGGAAACCGACGACTTTTAGGGTCCTGGTTATACTCAGCTAGATATTACATTGACTAACACTCAGTGATATTGTCGGGAGAAACTCACCAATTATCAAGATAAACAATATGATACAATGTATGACACACATGCTTGGTTTTGTTAGTGACAAAAAAAGGGCTCTTTTTTATCCGTAGTGTGTACCTGCATGACATAGGTGTTATGCACTTGCCCCTCCCAGACAGCTGTTCTGTAATAGCCGTGCTCAAACACTGGAGCGTTGTCATTGACGTCCTGTAGACTGATGGAGACTCTGCAATGAGCCGTCTGCAGGCCGTTGTCAGCCAGCACCACCAACTGGATCTGACGGCTCTCTTCAAAGTCCAAAGAGTCCTGTACCCTAATGTCACCTGTTGGATTGAGACACAGGGAAAAGCCTTTAAATATTCACTCATACTAAAGTGTAGTATTACAGTGTGTATTTGATTCTTGTGCAACATGTTGTGTTTAGTTAGACTGCATTAGATTATATGCATATGAAACCTGTAAAATTATATATACAGTATATATATACTGTATATATCGTGCAACCAATTAAATGAACATGTTAGCGGTAGACAGAGAAAGTGTCACCAAAGCCAAAAGGGACTGAGTTAGTCTAGTCTCAGTAGATGAATAGGATTATTAGTCTGGATGGATTTGTGGAAAGTATGATGCGTGAGTGAAAGGGTGTTCTCTGCTCTGCTCCTAGCGTAATCCAAACAGGAAGAACTCCAGCTTGACGTTTACAATTAATTAACAAATTGTATCAGCAACCAGCAACCAGCAACAACTTCAGACAGACAGATGTGTTTTTTAAAGAGGCCAAGGATTTTTTTGGTGAATTCATTGGGAGCACACCTTTTCATAAGGGTCTTACCCGTGTGTTGGTTGATAGTGAACATTTTATCCTGGTCGCCACTAAAAATGCTATATGCAATTTTATGTCCATTGCTGGTTTGGTCGTAGGCTTCAACTTTTGCAATCCATGTGCCTTGAAAGAGAAAAATGAATAACAACTTGAAACATTTCATAAAGCAATGAAGGCAATTCAATATGATCTGAAGTGTGAAAACGTACCAGCTCTGCTGTTCTCGGTGACAGTAGCATTGTAGACTTTGGTTGTGAACTGCAGTCCTTCCCGTTCTCCCTTCACGTGGATAAAGACCAGGCAGGTGGAGGTTAAAGCTGGCCTTCCTTGGTCTGCCACCAGAACCTGCAGCTTCTTCCCAGAGAAACCTGCTCTCAACGGCCTTCTCAGTAAAATCTCTCCTGACTTATTGAGGTAAAAAACACTGTCTTCCTCAGACAAGCTAAACTGTACTGTTCCATTCTCACCCCGGTCACTGTCTGTTGCTGTCACTATGGCAACTATCTGGTTTGGTGGAGTCCTCATGGCAACCCATGTGTTGATGGGATTCTGGACACAGGCTGGCATGTTGTCATTTACATCCTCTACCTGTATGGTGACTGATGCCACAGTGCTCTGTGGTCCTCTGGTGCAGCCGTCAGTAGCCACAGCTCTGAGGGTGTACTGAGCCCTGCTCTCCCTGTCCAGAGGCCGGGTGGTACGGATCACTCCTGTGGAGGAATCCACAGAGAAGGCCCCCTGGCTGCTGTCCTCCGCCAGGGAGTAGGTCACGTCCCCATTGGGCCCCTCGTCGGGGTCCGTGGCACTAAGATGCAAGACCTCAGCTCCCTCAGGTAGCCCTTCACTAATGGCTGCATGGTAGTTCTTATGGATGAAGGTGGGGCTGTTATCATTCTCATCCAAGAGCACCAGTTGGAGCTGGGTGGAGGAGCTCAGGGGGCTGGGGCCTTTGTCACGGGCCTGTATGGTTAGCGTGTAGTTCTGTCTCTCCTCCCGATCAAGGACCTCTGTGGTGCTGATAGCACCTGTATCAGCGTCAATGATGAAACGACCACTGTAGTCCTCACCTAATGACAATATGAAGTGGACAGTGTCAGCCTTGGTGAGATAATTTATAAAAATGAAAAGTAATGGCTATACTATACTAATACTAATGGGATATTGTATAATAGTATCTGGGTTCCTCACCTAATATGGAGTAGCGTATAGTACAGTTGTCTCCATGGTCTGGGTCGGAGGCCCGGGCAGTGTGGATGACCCCAGGGGGAAGGTTTTCCGGTAGGCTAATATGGAAGGACGACTGCATAAACTCTGGAGGATTGTCATTCTCATCCAGCACAGAGCAAAGTACTGTAGCTGTACCAGAAAGAGGCCGTGTGCCACTGTCACGAGCCTGGACTGAGGGGGGGAAGACGACAGGAGTAAACACCAACCAAGTAAGGCCCACAATGTAGCCCACAATGTCTACAGTTTTCCATTGAGTTCTTGGGCTCAATTTCCCATACAAATCCCTTCCTGTAGATGGTAGTCTGATAAAATAAGCATTAAAACCCAGCAGAGAGGGAAAAAATGAAATATAATTATAGAACGCATAAACCCGGGTCACTTTCACTAATCAACAATTAGTGAAAGTCCTATATATAAACGTCCTATACCTTTGAGTGTATGAATTCACTTCACAGTGCTAAATGAAATTATCTTTCAATCTACTTCAGCCAATACTACATCAGTACAGATGGTTTAGGCATCCCTAGTCCCAGAATAGAGCAATGAACCAATGCTTTGGTTCTTTTCATTAATGAAAGAGAGGGAGACATTTGTAGGTATACTGCAACAGTATTTAACACTTGCTGATGTCTTTATTTGATATCTTTCCCAAAATTAATCTGTAGCCATGGACAGGCATGTTTTTGGCATTTCATATACTGTAGTCCCTGTGTGATTCTGGCACAAGACATCTAGGCTTTCCTGTTATTATATTTCCTTATTAAATTTAATTGTTCATCTTAGCCTTGACTGTAGAAATTCTATGATACAGACATCTGAAAGCATTTTTATCTCTAAATAATACTTTGAATGTAATTATCTGCCCATGAGAGTAAAGAAAAACACTGGAAAACACCTTAAGGTCTTAGTAAAATGTAGCAGCACAGCCAGTAGAAGTTAGTTATACCATGGCCCCTTAAAATGTCTACTGTTTCCTTGACATAAATCAATCTGGTGAATAATGTTGCATTCACACAGAGGTTAGAGCTTAAATTCTTTATGACTTTGGCAGTGAAGCATGGAGAGACGTACAGAATAAGAGAGAGAGAGAGAGAGAGACAGAGAGAGAGAGAGAGAGAGAGAGAGAGAGAGAGAAAGAGAGAGAGAGAGTTTAGATGATTTTTTTAGATATTTATTTTTTAGATTTTTGAACCCTACAGTGGAAAGATGTGACAGACCAGCCAGCAACTTAAAGGAATATGCAAGCAAGATCATTTTCCAAGTACAACATCACAGACCTATATCCTAGATATCTCACCCAAAACCAACCTCAACATCACAACGATACAAAAATAAAAAGATTTTATTGTCCCTCTCATTTGTATCAATTGAGTATCGACTTATACTGAATAATAATTCGAGGTCTTAACACTGGGTGTGTGTGTGTGTGTAGAACATCGTGTGTGTTCTTACCTCTGAGAGTGAAATGTTGCTGCTGCTCTCTGTCCAGGTAGGTGGTAGTTGTGATCAGCCCAGAGTGATGGTCGATGCTGAACAGCTCGTACCCGGGGCCAGGCAACAAACTGTACCACACTGCGGCGTTCTCTTCTGTGAAAGGGCACAGAAAGACGTTTAGGAGGTCAAAGAGGGTAGAAGATACTGGTTTATAGGACGGAATGCAAATCTTCACTTTGGAGAGTTTCAAGAAAAAGGCCAAAAAGGTGAAAGAATAAGCAACTACTACTATGATGATGATGATACTGACTCATACAGCATTTGTGATTAATAGGATATTATTCGATAAAAGGCAGGCATCCGTTTGATATTTGCAAGCTTTTACATTTCTGTAACAGTAGATCAGCATTGCTTTCCCGAAACATACTCATGTTTCCCATCAAAGACGAGGGAAATTCTTGTTTGTGCAATATAAAAGTTGATGCTAAAATAATCTGACGTCCCTCCTTTTAATCTTAGCTTGAAAGGTACATTAATAACAACTCAACTCCCAACTCTCAGTTTAGCACCTCATTAGGTCAGTCCATGTTTATAGCCCTGTCAATTTTGGAAGGCCTTATCTGGATTGCAAGATTAAAAGCAGGACCACGGGTATAAATCACTCTAGATATAATCTGTCACCTTTAAAAAACGTTATCGGGACAAGGCCTTGGCTAGCCTTTAGTTGAGCCCTGTGCTGTTCTGTTATTCAAGTCCGTGTTATGAGTCCTCCTGGAGTCTAATCTGGTCCTACTCCCCCTGAACTACTCTTAGTGTGACCCTCCATTAATGATCCTCTCTTTTGGACCAGTATGTTTATAGACAGGCAGCTGGCCACGTGGTTTTCTATATATTCCACTTGACCCATCAGTTACAGAAGTTGCACAAAATAAGTCCTGCATTTACGTGTACTTTGTTTTGTTCGTGGGAGTGGAAGGATGGGTATGGAGCATCACACACACACACACACACACACGCGCGCACGCACGCACACACACGCGTGCACACACACACACACACACACACACACACACACACACACGCACACACACACACACACACACACTGTGGGGTGGTGAAGCCAGCCATTAACCAGCAGCTGTTACTGAACTATGCATGTGGTTTACATCAGCTTACTTTCACAGGACCTCTACACAACAGGACAGGGTGCAAGTGAAAAGCATGGCTGTCCCTGGTTTCCCCTTGTCCACGGGGACTGGAAACTACAGCGGACAATGAACAGGGTTCCACTGTTCTGAGACGTGGGATAGCGGAGCTCTGAGGGGTTAAATGTTTGGCTGGAATGATGCTGGGGATGAGGAGTAATGTTAGGGATTTAACTGAGGTAATACAGGAAAAGGGGAAGGTATGTCCGCACACTGAATCATGCTCTCATTAAGATTTACTTAACAAGCAAAGCTTACTGGCAGCATGATTTACTGTGCAACTATTCATTTTTTTCACTTTAGACTTCATTTTTACCCAGTACGTAAGATCACTTTGGATGTGTGTACACAATTCTCTGTCTTGCGTTAACTGAGGTTAGCAACACGTAAGGAAAACAGACACAGCAAGTTCTATATATATAACACTAAGTGTAATACTGAGCAAATAATTTGAGATTTAAGAAAGCTGAAAAGTTGCAGAACTACTAACTTCATCCGCATGAGGTAATGCAAACGAACTTCAACAGGATGGTGAAGAGTGAGTGCAGGAAAAGCGTGATCTGTTGATAAAATCTCACCGTGAAAGAACTAACAATACGTTTTTGTTTGCCCCAGATTTATTTGATGTAAAGTATCATAACCCCTTGTAGAACATATTTGTTCCAAACCGCAAATCACTATAAGGTTATGAACATTTACACAACAAATACTAGTTCCTGAGTGAAATCCAAGCTCAACAGAGAGTAACAGAGAGTCAGCTGTCACATGCATTGATATTGCACATCTCAGCTGACTGATTCCAACTCACGGAAACTGGATACAAAGACCAACACAGGCACAAAACAATGGTGATCTTGAGAGAGTGTCAGTGAAAAAGCACAAATCATAATCGAATAAGATTGGTGGGAGAGCAGTTTGAGCATGCCACAGGTTCCAGACAAGGCGATTTGAGGAGACAGATGAAAACATGTGCCTATTAGCACAGATGGTTTGGATTATGGAAATCATCACAAGAAAGGTCCTTTCAAATCTCCCAGAGGAGCCGTGTGCTTGCTGTTCTTGGACAATTCTCACCCCGAAGAATGTTAGCGCACATTGAAACTCCTCCAGTACAGAGACCCCACTACCGCGTGCCCTACACCCCCAGGTGCCAACAATATTTAAAAGGACTCAGACTGTCAACACGAGGAGAAAAATGGGATCTGGGAGGCCCAGCGCACAACGTGTTAAAATAAACAGGATCAATGTGTGGATTCGCAAATGTGATTCGGGTTCACGCGAATGTAATTCGGTGTGATGTACAGCTAAACTAGGGTACGAAAAAACAACAAATGGTACAAGACAGATCAGGAAAGGGCAGCGGTCAATTTCAATCAAAGTGCTAATGGAGTGCAACAAGGCAGAAGTTAACCTTGTTTTATTCCGCCTCTTGAGTTTAACCAAAACTAGCAGGGTGAGGCCGACTGTGAGCTGCTGCTCAGCTGTTGTCACTATGTGTTACTAATGATGAACAAAAAATTACTTGGCCAGGGTTTAAACAAAAGAGGGATGTGATCTTTTTTTTTTGCCATAATAATCTTACAATCTGTTATCTTTTGTGAATATTAAATTCTCTATACATTTGTCATAATATGACATACAGTGTTGTGAGCAGAACTGTAATCAACTACTGCAAATGGGCACAGACTAAGTTCTTTTTTTAATTTATGCCATTTACATGAATGGTGTCAGGCTTAAACAATTTAAACAACCTAACATACTAGTGCTGCCATCTAGGGATTTTACATGCATACTGTCACCTACGCTACTCAACTACTAAGTCTACTCAACTTATTTACTCATTGCTGCACAATCAAACTCTCAATCCCTGTTTTAATTCATAAATCTTGTTAACCAGATGTATCAGACATGTTATATGTTTAGAAATCACATTTGAGAATTTTGAGGATAATAATAAGGCCGGTGTGGGCTACAATTACAATTGCATGAGTTCATATATTAGAGTTGCATTATTTTTATTTAATACTTCTTTTTGTATTGCCTCTAATTGCAGCATTGTTTCTTCATATGTTAGGACATTTTTGGAATATTATCAGTTTATCTTACTAGCCTTTATAGGTTAATGCTGCCAGTAACTTTGTTAAGCGTACTGAAGAGGTAACAGTGCAAGTCTCCTCCCCATCCTGTTTAGTTACACATAAACAAATATGTGATTTATAGAAGTCAACATAATGGGAAAGATCACTAAGAACCTACTATGAAGAACGCAACTTTCAAATGACTAATAGATGTAATTAAATCCATAATAATATCCATAATATCCATAGCTCATAATTATTACCCGGGTCCTTATCTGTGGCAGAGACCCTGACCACGGCTTCCCCCGGCTCTCTGTTCTCAGCCACGCTGGCGTTGTAGACGGCCTGCTGGAAGACAGGCGGCTGGTCGTTTGCGTCCCCCACCTCCACTGTCAGGGTCTGGGTGGAGGAGAGGCGGGGCAGGCCCTGGTCCGTCGCCTGGATGGTGAGGCGGTGGGCGGGTTGGACCTCATAGTCCAGAGAAGCCGAGAGATACAGGAGTCCTACAGAAGATGGGGAAACTGTTAGGAAACACGGCCAGTAGGGGGAACTGTTTCCCAGTGTGTCTGGCAGAGATTATAACTGTTCATACATATTGTAAGTGACATACAAACAACTGGAACTCTGCTGAAACATCAAAAGTCACCACAGCACAACTTTGATACCGCTGTGGTCTGGCCAGTTTCCCTAGATGATGCAAGTATGGTGACAAGAACTCTCTTTGACAACTGCTTTGTTTAGGCAGCTCTTCAAAAACATTTTAATCTCCTTAGAGTTGTAATTGTAACTAGCAGTTTATTTATTCAAACTCATCAGGAGGTGTGTCCAAAGTTCTAAAAACCATTGGGTCTCTTTCTGAACTACTTCCTCCTTTCCTCTCTGGCCAGGAAACCTACAGTACGTTCATGCAGTCATTTGGACTTCTGTTCCAAAAGACATCATTAAAAAAAATCTCCTTTAAATGCCCTTATGTCTCCATTGATGGAGGATATATTCTTCACAGGAAGTAAATCCATCATTTCTTGACATGTACCCAGCATAGCCTTATCAACTGTGAGAGGACTGGATCATTGATTAACTAAAACAAATATTTGAATATCTTTTGATAAGAATAATAATAAAAGTTTAAAAACAAAACAGGATGAAGCTGACCATAAAATGATCTAAAAAGACATCTGGTCCCTAAAGCAATGCTTTAGGTGTTACCCAGGTCAGTAGCCAGTAATGGAAAGCCCCTATAAGAACTTTAACCTCCCAATAAATCAGATTTGTGAGAAGCAACATTTCTCAGGTTGAAAATGTCATTAGTTCATCAGTCACACCCCGTAGCATACCTGCTTTCTCCTCCAGTGTGAAGAATCCTTCCTCGTTACCTTCCACGATGGTGTAAGAGACCAGGCCGTTTCCCCCCAGATCTCCATCTACAGCAACAAAATGATGCAGCAGACTCCCGACCTCTGCGTCCTCTGCCACCTGCACCGCGTCAGACGATACAAATACCGGGCGGTTGTCATTCACGTCTAGCAGAAACACCTGAGCTGTCACAGACGTCCGTTTGCGGTCGGCCTCCCTCTTTGCCTGGTCAGTGGCGGTCACGGTGAAGGCAAAGCTAAGAGTTGTCTCGCGGTCCAACGGTGCCGCTACAGTAAGGTTTCCTGTGTGGGGGTCGATCTGAAAGGGGAAGAGCGACGCTGACTCAGATGGAAATATTTCAGGTTCAACAGTCAGGGAGTAGCGGAGGACGCTGTTGGGCAAACTCCCATCAGCGTCCTTGGCATGGAACGCAGACGCCAGCGCTCCAACCGCAATATCCTCCCTTAGACCAAACCTGACCAATTTATCAGGGAACCAGGGTGTATGGTCATTTACATCCTCAACTAACACACTGACGAACACAGACATGTTCGTTCCAGGGGTGAGTCCTGCACCCTCAGCACGTATCACCAGGAAGTACTGCGTTGCAGACTCGTAATCTAGTGGCTGGTTGACATATAAATCACCAGTGGAGCCGTCGATTCCAAAATGAACACTGCCATCACCCTCAGCAATACAATATTGGTATCTTCCATTGTCCGAAATACTGGCAGAGCCAATCACAGTTGCAGGCTTGGTGTCTTCCTTTACTGAGAAGCGTCTCACTATTTGGTGGTCAGACCTGCCAAATTCATCTTCAGATCCATGAACCTGGAAATTAAAGACATCTAAAATTATTCAATAATCTGAGAGATTCAAAACTGAAACTGATAAAGAATATTAACTGAGTCAATTTTCATGTACCAGAAATATGAATTAAAAAAAACTATACATAAATTGAATGACAACAATTGTGTACAAAGATTATTTATAAAACATAACCAATCAAGATGATCAAAAGATTCACTTCAAACTCATCACTCAAAAGGCATCCCCACTATGCAGTACCTGTACATGGATGATAGCAGTCTCCTCCAGAGGTGTCGGTCCGTTGTCCTTGGCAACGACATTCAGAGTGTAGTATCTTTCAGTGTTCTGGAAGAGGCGTGCCATTGTTCTGATGTCTCCACTGTGACTATCAATCTCAAAGAGTCCAAGGCCATCATCTACAAGATCAAATAAGGCAAAAACAGGGTGCTCGTGCAGCTTAAACTCAAGAGCTCAACAATAAGTGGCACACAATAGTAAATGTAGAACTGTACAAATCCACAAGATCTAAAATATAGTGTTCACAACTCACGTGTGATCAAAGAGAAGGTGACTGTTCCATTTTCTCCTGCATCTATGTCTTTGGCAAACATGGTTGTGACCAAGGACCCAGTTGGTAGACCAGCCCACAGCTGCAGTTAAGAGATCATGAAATCCACAGTATAAGATACAATGTAATTGTATTGCAATATGACAACAGGCATTTGCGCCTTTATTAATTAAAGTAAATGTGTTAGACCATTGTTGAGATAGGTATTTAGTATCTGTTAAACCGTTGTACCTGAACGTTAACCTCAAACGAGCACAAAACCCACAACACCATCAAGAGAAGCCATTTCTGGCTGAATTATGCCACAGTGAAGACATTTTTTTCAAAAGTGATTTTCATGTGTTTCTGAGGGGTTTCAGGCACATTTTCATGTACGTTATATAGGCCTATGGCAGTGATAAAATAACACAAAATATCAACATATAAACATATCAATTGACCAATTACCCCAATAAAAAGGAAAAATATGCCAAAAAAGGTCTAACACCTATCAAGATAATAGTGACATATGATTGGTAAATACAGTCAGAGTAGAATAGAACAGAATTTGAATGTTCGGCCAAAGATCTTGCTTCTGATATCTAAATATCAGTTCTATGTTTGTTTTGTGTCTAGATTTGTTTTTCTCAGAACTCCGTAACGGACTCCCATATCTTCTTGTAGCAGACAGAGGGTAAAAACATGAGTACCTGAAGATTAAGCTCCTTGGTGGCAGGCAGGTGGGTGAATTGTGGAGAGTTGTCATTGACGTCAGTGACCAGGATGTGAACAGTGGTGGTGGCATTGAGACGAGGGTGGCCCTGGTCAGTCACCATCACCTTCAGATTGTGCTGGCTGTGCCGCTCCCTGTCCAGCGCTATCCAGTTGATTATCTCGCCTAGGTGGGTGTGGTGAAGTGAGAGAAAGATATGGATGCTGCACGGTCGAACACAATATTTAACCACTGTATTGTAACTATAGAATCCTTTACCTGTTTTGGCATTAATGCGGAAGTGTTTCCCATCCGAGAGCAGGATGTAGTAAAGCTGAGCGTTTTTCCTGGAGTCCTTATCTACAGCCTTGACTGTTCCCACCAGGCCTTGAGGAGATAGCCCCTCTGACACCGTGAAGTAGTAGACCTCACTGCTAAACACTGGGGAATTGTCGTTTGCATCCAGTACTAGCACTATTACAGTGGCGGTAGCTGTGTTGTTGGTTAGAGTAGTTTCCGTGGCAGTGGCCAGCACTCTGAAACGGAACATGGGTTCTGTCTCATAGTCCAGGCTCTGGTAGAGATGCAACCATCCACTCTTAGGGTGAACCCGGAAGGGAGGAGGAGGGAATCCTGGTTCTGGTTCCAAGGAGTAAGTGAGGCCTGAGTTGGATCCGCGAGTTCCCCGGCTTCGGTGTGCCCTGACCTGGATGACCCTTGCATCTTTGCGGTAGCCCTCTCCTATCTCCACTTGGTAGACCAATGTCTCGAACGCCAGGGTGTCTTCAGTCGTGGTGCGGTCTATGTTGACTGTGAGCGTCAAGGTAGCACTAAGGGAAGGTTCCCCTTCATCCTTAGCTAGGATTTCAAAGCTGTACTTCTGCTGACCATCCAGGTGTAAACTTTGATTTAATGACACTGTTCCCAGGTTGCGGTCAACAACAAAAGTGCCATTTCCGCTACCTTCCCCTGGGGTTAGATAATACCGCACCCTCCCATTGACACCACTGTCAGAGTCATGTGCGTGAGCTATGAACAGCACCGTTCCTGGAGGCGTGTTCTGGGACACAGTGACCGCGTCGCTGACTTTTGGGAAGACAGGGGCATTATCGTTGACATCAGCAATAGTAACGTTGACTTGGGTGCTGCTGTAAACGGTAGAGGTGCCAGTGTGGGACTGGAGAACCAGCAGGGCATATGGCTGGGACTCCTGGTCCAGGGGCTGACTGCTGGTGATCAGGCCAGACTCAGGGTGGACTGAGAACAAGCCCTGAGGGTCTCCAGAAGAGATACGGTAGGATATAGATTCCACAGAGTCTGGAATGACAAAGGAGCAGAGATTATTGCAAATAATTTATCAGGCTCTAACATTGTTTTCGCCGTTTGGCTGGGTACAAATTCATTTATTATATGACCTAGAAACTCCCATGTACATGTTACAAGTCTTCCACAAATATATTCAATTGTACTCAAATGCACATGAGCACACACTCAGTGAGTGCACACACACACACACACACACACACACACACACACACACGCGCGCGCGCGCGCACACACATGCAGTACCAACATTAGGTAATTACAGTTCAGGGGCCCCCCCTTAATCCCTGACAAGTGTTTTTGCAGTCTAACAGTGACTACAGACTACTGCAACAGACGTAAAGCTTCAGGGGACTTAAAGGGGCCTGCCGGACCCCTTTCAGGAGGCCCAAGTGTTGATGTTTCCTGGTTTAACTTAATCTGCTAATTGATAAGACAACCTTATATGACTGTCTAGTGCCGTAGAGAAGCTTAGCTGTTGGAGGACTCAGCGGAGTCAATGACATCACACCAAGTGGCCTGTGAAGAGATAATCCCAGAGTTGGGATTCCCTCCACCGAAGGGAACTCAAACATTATACAAAATACAAGCTAATTTAGCTCCTTTCCCAGATTCCTATTAGTGCTTACAATTTTCATGAGGTGAGTGAGCTCTTATGGAAAAGAGCTGACTACCTGCTAATGGAAATGAAACAAAACA
This sequence comes from Polymixia japonica, assembly GCA_900302305.1. NCBI lineage: Eukaryota > Metazoa > Chordata > Actinopteri > Polymixiiformes > Polymixiidae > Polymixia > Polymixia japonica. The sequence continues at coordinate 42,812 of OMKK01008730.1, read as the reverse complement.
AGACAAAACAAAACCAAATACAATAAAAACAGCAACAAGAAAACACAGTGGCAAGAATAATTTTTGTAGAAAGCCTATTTTTCTCATTCTTACTAATAAACATTGATACAATATACCGCACAGCTGTTTCTGACTATTATTTGACATCTGTTCATCTGGATTAGGTGGATTAAACCATAGCCTCCCTCTACGACTTGCCTCTTCCTTTCTGCAGTGATCTTGGCAGATATAGAGCGGCAACAAAGGTGACTCTTTTTGTCACAAGATTCCACCAGGAGAACCCCTACTTTAATCCTGCCCCCCTTACTCTTAGCCTATTATAAACCCTGAACCTCACATCCCCCTGCTCTGAGACCAGTCAAGATGTGGACAAATAAACAGCACTGCCCCGGTGGTGCTGTAGCTGTATACTCACTGGCAGGGTTGACGGCCTCCACTTTGCCCACGGGGGTTCCAGGGGGTGCGTCCTCAGGCACGGTGAATGCATAGCGCGATTTCTGGAAAACAGCCGGAGCCTGGGCACTGCGCACAACATTAATGGTGACTTCCGCAGGCTGGGCCGAAGTCAGACCCTCGCTATCCCGGGCTGTTATAGATAGCTTCACACTGGCAGCGCCGAGGTGGGTCAGGGCGGACGTTAAGTATAGCGCTCCTGGAAAGACAGCACTATGGTTAGATAGTGATCCAAAACCTGTTGCGTTTTTCATCATAGCAAAAATATTTGTATTGCGAGTGTCATTCTGTTCAAACCCAGCTACTGGTACTAGGTGCTGTGCTACGGCCTGTACAAAGAGTAGGAAGGACTTCTCTACATTAATCAACATTAATTAATCAACTTTTTTCTACACAAAGACAGAAGGCTTTATGTGTGAAGACAGATGGCTCAGCAGAGACTATCTTTTGTCACCTCTATTTACCTTGCAGTCGTATAGGTGGCATGGTCCACTCTACTGGAAGCCCCAAAGTGGAGGCTCCCTAGAGTGAGGTGCAGATGGTGAATCAATACTAATGTTGCTCTTAAGGTCAGTAAAGCATTAATGTGCTACTGGAAGACTTTTGACTAGTTTAGGAATGATTGTTGTACAAATACTGTTATACTGTATTTGCATGGTTTACTGCTGACTTTAAGCGCCATATCCACCGAGGATTTTTAACGTTGATATAAAGCAGGCTCGCGAATCACCCCTGCTGTAAACTGACAATGGCAATCATGTCTACGGGGCTTAAAGTAAGTAGTTGTTTATCCCAGAGCGAGTGGGACTGCATGTACAGGATACAGGCTAACTGAAACTAGTGAATGTCTCACTCTCATGTGACATATCATATTGTTTTAGTCACTGAACAAAAGCCTGAAAAATGATTTAGACAGAGATAATAATCTTGATGTTATCCTCATAACTACCAACAAAATGTCAGTTATAATTGCTTCAGTTAATTCCCCCTTTTTAAAAAGTGCATACTCCAGCCCAGATTATAGTACTTAAAGCTGATTTGATTACAAGGGCCTTGTCCACTGTTGAACACAATTAGTGATGTGCAAACAGTAAATGGTTTGGATGAGTTAAGGACAACTAGAGGGGAGTTAATAAGCTCTGGAAAAAACTCACAACACTTACTTAAAGATCCCGTACCCTGGTTCCAGGGATCAGGATTTGCCAAGGCATGACCTTCTTATTGTATTATAGTATTATGGAAAACTACGTTCTTTGTTTCAGAGGTGTCGTAAAAGTGTTTTCGAATTGGTCAGCCTATTTTATGTTTAATCTTTTTAATTGTAACTCTTCTACTTGTGCTCAGAGGACTCTATAGTAACTTAAAAACCCCAACTGAAATCATCAAATATCCTGTGTTAAGCTTGGCGGTCTTATCTAGGCAGGTGATAAAACTTAACTAAGACTACCTGTCTTTTTATCCAATGCAAACAACGTGGACAGGTCACCAGGAAGGAGCTCATAGGTGACCCGTCCAAATCGTCCAGAATCTTGGTCAGTGGCAATGACATTGAGGATCTCTGTGCCGGGCTGTGTGTGGCTGCTGATGCTGGTGGCGTACTGCTCAGGGTTGAACACTGGAGAGTTATCGTTCAGGTCCTTTACCTCAATGTGCACGTAGGTTTGAGCACTTAGCCCTCCCTAATGGTTGCAGAGTGAGAAAAGAGGTAATCACAGAGATAATAACAACCTGATCAATAATAACAACCTCAATAACAACCTGATTTGACTGCGATCACTGTATGATCAGTCAATAACTATTGGTTCATTAAACAAAAGGTCCTGTATATAGTACATCAAAATAAAATATTCTTTAATAAAGGCCACTCACTGGATCTTCAGCTTTGATTAGAATATCATGAGTTGTCTGTCCTGCATCTCGGTCAATATCTTGCCAGACACACAGTTCTCCGGTCTCTGAGTTGATTTGGAAGAGAGGGTGTGTGTCCTTCTTGTCAAACCCATCAGACAAAGAGTAGTGCAGGGTGCCAAAATCAGGGCTATCTGCATCTGTGGCAACAACCTGAAGAAAGGAGAAATATCTGTTTTATAGTTGTTACGTTTAGTCACCTGAACAATTCAGGGAGCAATGATGAGAAATATGTGAAATGTAGATTGTGTTATGTATTTATAAGGAGCTGCCTGTAGACCGCCTCATTACCACGACAGATACACTACAGTGCATGTATGAATGTACACTACTGTATTCACAGCAAGTCTGGCTAGCTCAGGTATTTAAGGTAATCTTAGTCTGCCTGAAAGATTTATGCAGTATGGTTGGTTTCTGTCGAAGGAGGTGGCTAAGTATCTTTTGGATCATTTTCAGGAGCTGGGCTTGCAAATCGATTCGGGATAAGCATTTAAACAGTAGATGGTAGTTAGCAATTCTTTCTTTTCAGATGCTCTAACTTTCACGAGAAGGTTGTTATCTAAGCATTAGCTTGTTAATGATAAACCAGTAGTAAAGAGCATGGAGCTGTGTGCACCTTAACACCATTGTGGATATTATTGCATGTAGAACAATCTACGTGAGATCATCATAAAATGCTTTGATCCACCTACACACAAACTTACTTGCACTTAAGTTACTTTTTTTTCAAAAAAACTAAACAATAGCTCTGCTGTTATAGATACCACTTTACCTTTAGGGAGAAGATAAGTAACAGTTTTCTCAACTTTAAAATACAAACAGAAATTAAATCTAACTAAATCTAACTTTTTCCAGTTTGTGATGATATGTATTAAGTAGCTGGTGCTATGCATGGTAGATTATTGATAAATAATATTAGACAACACTAGAAATAGTTGTGCTAATCCTGAAGTGCTGTCACAGAGAGGATGAGTAAATAACTCATAAATATAACTATAAAAATAACATATTAATTAGATTTCAAGTACAAAATCTGAAACACGTTCAGTAGGTCTGCAATGGCATATTGTTGGAATGTGTCCTATTGGACTTGTGAACAGAGACAACCAAGTTCCTCATTTTAAATAATATTTCCTGGCTTGAGGGAGGCATGTCTACAGCCTTTACAATATACATTTTGCATTCTTTAATTTGCGATATTAATATAAATACAATATATAGTTCAACCCTATTAACTGTACATTTATAAATATATGTAATGTTTGCCACTGCCTTTTACTAAACCAAATTTTGATTCATTTCTTGCATTACACTGTAACATTTATTACTTGATTTTAGGGATTCTATGCATTCTATTTTTATGCATTCTATTTTAATCTTTATTTTTTATCTTATTTTTATATTGTTTTTATTTTTTTAATCATTTTAAACTCTTTAATAATGTCTTTTTATATATATTTTTTGCACTTTGTCTTAATGCTTTTAATGTTTTATATAAAGCATGTTGAATTGCCTTGTTGAAATGTGCTATACAAATAAACTTGTCTTGTCTTACCTAATGATACCGTGGGATAATAGCGCTTGGGTTTATTTGTCATAAAATTCAGATTTATCATCTCTGAGTAAATCCTGTTTAGATAAACATAATACAACCATGACAAATCCACCACCATTGCTAAGAGTATAACTTTAGTAGAAAATGAGAATAGAACAGTTAAAGATAAAGAAGTTTCACAAATCCGGCTCCTTTCATGCGAGTTTACAACCACCCGTAGAATGATCCCATTCATCAGAGGCCAAATGCAAACGTTTATATTGTGTCATAGATTACCCATGACACAGATACATTTCACCAAGCACATTTGATAGAGCGTTTACTTTCTAGCCATAAAAGTGATATCATCTTGGACTTTATGAGTCTGAGCAGAGGAGGTTTTAGAGCCATGGGTCAAGGTCTGAATAGGAAATGACAGTAAACACCAAACTTGAAATGACCTTGTACCTACATTATATCTTGTAATGTGAAATCCCACAGCAAACGTGCATACATATACTGACAACAGAATTTTCTAGACTATTCATACTAACAACAGAATATATGTCACCTGTTTGAGGAATATTTAGTTTCTCAGTAATCTAGTTTCTCTGGAATCTAAACAATTTCCTAGTTCATTTCAAGGTCCTTTTGGTGTCCTTATTGTTGTGCATGCAAATCTAGCTTGACTGCAATTAGTCTGACTTATTTGCTTCTGCTGGCAATTAGTATTGGCAAAGAGTCCACATACTCACCACGGTGATTCAGCACCATATTAGCTCGCAACATGTACAGAACTAACAGAACTACATTTATTAACCTCTTAGGTCATTCAGGAGAGTAGCTTGGAACAATTAAATGTATTGAAATCCTAAAGCAAACCTAATCAAAATATGTAAGCAGCCTAGCAATATTTGAGGAAATTGCAAATAGGAAGGAAATTCCAAATATCGGACATAATCAATAGAATATTGTTCGAGTCAGATTTTGCCCATCAAGCTCAGTTTGTAGACCAATCAGAAGATTTTAGTTTGAATAAAAGCAGTTCTACAGGACATAAACATTGACTAAGTGAGTTGCACAGCTTGGTAGAGCAGTGAAGTTAAATGTTCAAGATCAACAAAGCTTATTATGGTTATTACAAAGCTTATTATGATATCACTATAATAAATATGCATGTATGTCATCAATGTTTAGAGACCAGGCTTTAGTGATTAAGGGCTCTTTTGTAATGGGTTCAGCCTGTGCCATGCTAGGAGGGTTCCACCAGGCATCACATCTGTCATATCAAAGACAGTCAGTGGGTAAGCGTGTTGGGAGCAGCCAGGGCCTTTAGGGACAACAATGATGTCTTTGTGTACAGAGAGAATGAAGGGTACTTCTGTACCCTGAGACGTGTGAAAGAGAGGGAAAGGGAGAGAGAGAGAGAGAGAGAGAGAGGGAGAGAGATATTCTTAAACTGCTCTGTACCCTGTGGTCAGTGTTTTGCACAATAGCAGCGTGGGCCCAAATCCTCTATGATATTTTTGTCATAGCATGTTACTTTGTATGTAATGCTAATTCAGAACATTCTCAAGTTGATTGACACATTTTACCACAACGCTGAATATACCCCAACATACTTGTAAGAAGCAGCTGCCAATCTCAGCGTGTTCTGGGATGGACACGTTGTACAGCTGTTGTTGGAACACAGGCTCGTTGTCATTGACGTCCTCAACCACCACGGTGACTGTAGTGGTGGATGACAAAGCTGGCTCCCCTCCGTCCACCGCCACCACCAGGAACCGCACCTCCAGCTCTCTCTCTCTGTCCAATGTGGCTGCTGTAGTGACCAGGCCCGACTTTGGGTCAATGTCGACCAGGCTGTCCTGGTTGGATTTGAGGATGGAATAACTGATGTCTGAGTTGACGCCATCATCTGCATCTCGACAGTGAATTTGGATGAGGGAGCTCCCTTGAGGAATGTCCTCAGCGATGTGAACGGTGTAAACATCCTTTTCAAAAATTGGGTAACAGTCGTTGATGTCCGTGACCTTCACTAGAAAGGTCGTCTCAGTGCTCAAAGGGGGGCTCCCAAGATCAGATGCTCGAACCTTCAACTCATACAGGTCCTTTGCCTCTCTGTCTAGCTCACTGTCAACACACAGGGCATATAGGAAATCATCCGTCTGCTTCAGGGTAAATTTGTCATCACCACCCTCGAGAATAACTGTGACCCTCTCTTCCTCCTTAAGGTCAGGGTCCGACACTGATATTCTGGCAACGTACTCCCCAATGCCTGCTGCCTCTGACACCACTGCATCTCCTGTATCACTGAGAAACAAGATATTTATCGTAGGGCTGTTGTCATTGATATTCACTACCTTTACACCTACATGTGTGCTGCTGTACTCAGGCTGAGCACCATTGTCCCTTGCACTGATGATTAACTCATGAAAAGACTGAGTTTCAAAATCAAGTGGTTTATTGATGTAAATTACGCCAGTTGTTTCATTGATGGAGAAAACCTCATTTGAGTCACTTTGGCGCCTGTTGATCTCATAAGTGATGAGGCCATTGTCACCTAGGTCAAGGTCTGTGGCATGTACCTGACACACGACAGACATTACCGGAGCGTCCTCGGATACCAAGGCATGATATTCTGTCCGGTTGAACATGGGTGGGTTGTCATTCTCATCCAACACCTGGATGTTCACCTGAAGCCTTCCCGTCCTAGCAGGGACGCCCCCATCGAATGCCTCAATAGTCAGGGAGTAGGAGTCTCTTATTTCTCTGTCCAGCTTGTTGGTGAGAATAAGATCCAGGTTAAACGGGTTGTCCGGTCCATTGCGATATTCCACCTTAAATAATTCACACATCTCACTTTCAGTGATTCTGTAGCCCTGGGTTCCAAGCTCTCCCTCATCCTGGTCTTCGGCACCTTCAAGTTCAAAGCGAGATCCGGGGGGACTTAGCTCTGATATTTCTAAGTCAACCTCTTTAAAAGAAAACACAGGAGGATTATCATTCACATCTTTCACCACTATTTTCACCCTTATCATTTCTCCAGTAAGGGTGGCCGCCACAAACTCATACTTATCTCTACTTTCTCTGTCCAAAACGACAGCGGTGGAAATGACGCCGGTGTCCGCGTCTATTTCCAGATCTCTGAAGACGTAAGAGTCTCTGTTCTCCGAGATGAAGAAGCCGGTGCTCGGCCTCGTTAGAGTCGCTCCCATGTCTCCCACGACGGTTTTCGCGGGTAAACCCTCCTCGACGGAGAGCGCGAGGTCGTACACCTGCGCGAGCGACGGCAGACACAACAGCGACAGAACAAGTCGCCGAAAGAGCGAAGTTTTCGCGTTTTCGCCGCCCATTCCTCCGTTGCGCATCGCGAATTTTGATAATCTAAGTCGAAATAACCCCTACATGTGTTTTTTTGTTTTGTTTGTTTGTTTGTTTGTTTGTTTGTTTGTTTTTGTTAATTAGTTGTCCTGATTTACGGGGCGGCTCACGTTTGAGACCACCTCTCAAAACGAAAGCAGGTGAACGAACCGTCCATTTTTTGCGCGTAAGAAAATAGTCAAAGTTGATCTTAATAATTCTTAGGTGGGGTTTGAACCTCAGAAATCCACAGAAAAAAATAATTCCTTACGCAATTTTCTGACTCAGTCCACCACGTTCCCGCGAGGACGCTACTAACGACTTCTCACCATTTGGCGCGCGCTCGCGTGCAGCCCACCGTGCGCGCGGAACACACCTCCCGTCAGACGGTCCCGCGCTGCTCCGTCTGTGGCCTCGATTGACTTGAGATTCAATTAAGGACAGATTACCATGGTTACTTGTTGATTGATGTTACAGTAACATGCTTCTGTGGAAAAATCCACTACGCATGTATGAATATATAATTCAACAATAGGCTAATTCAAAACCCGACTAAAAGTGCAACTGTGTTATCGAAAGTCACAGATTAACGCGAATGGAAACGATCATTTTTAGTTTTAGCAAAAGCCTATCTATGTTGACATGGCTCCCTCTGTTGATCGTAATAATAACTGCAGACAGCCCTTGTCCAATAGTCTCATTACACATTAATTCTGGTAACTTCAACATATCAAGACAGATGAGGGTGTTTCATAAAATCATTTTAGCAGGTATATAATACACCATACACCACCCCGTTCATCCTCGCACATTTACAAATAATGTGTACAATATGCTTGGTCTGTGCACAGTCAGTGTAAACTGTTAAATTACCAGTTACACGGAATTTGGGCCTACATTCAAATCAAACGCTTTCATGCTTGAAACACATGTAGGCACACACGCCAATGACCACCTGGTAATTGTAACCACCTCATTTACCTTAGCTCCCATATAGGCCCTTGTGCACCCCATGGGAATTATATAGTAACCTAATCTTGGATGGTTGATTTTCAGTGTAGGAGAAACATGGGCTGGAGTCTGTTCTACGCGCATAGCGTGCAAGTGCTTATTTTCCCATTGGTGCAAGACAGTACTGTAACCACGCAACAGATGTAACCTAAGACACACACCTGAGTAAACAAACAGCACATGATGTCCCCTTTCTCTGAAACTAGTAGCTGCTAAGATCAAGAGCAGTAAAAACTATAGAAAAGCGTAACATAGACTTGTTTTATCACATATTTTTAGTGGAAAAGAGAACATGCCATCTCACATTATGCTCTCCTACCAGTGGGATGACCAAGCGCTTGTGAAAAAGATATACAACCGCCTCAAAGATGATGGCTTACCGGTGTGGATGGATATCGAAGGTGGGGTGACAGGCAACATCAATGATTCGTGAGTATGGTCCTTCAAAGATGCCAGTAATGGATGAAGACTTCGCTTGTCATGACAACTTTGTACTTTGCATGTAGACATTTTAGAGAAAATTGGTCTTCCAGTTTAAGAAAAAGCTATATGTGCGTGTGTGTGTGTTGTTAGGATGGCTGCAGGTGTAGAGGAGGCTGTAGTCATTTGTACTTTCATGACTCCAGCTTACCAGGCCTCCCGCAGCTGTAAGAAAGAGCTGAACTACGCTGACACCAGGGAGGTGACCATAGTACCGGTCATGCTGGTCAAGAACTGGGAGGCCAGCGAGTGGCTGGGACTGATCACTGCAGGCCTGCTATGGGTGGACTTCAGGTGTGCAGGCCTTTGAAATAGATGGGTCACATTTTGCACCACTGATTTCAGAGAACTGGAGATATACTGTAAATAATATGGGGGCAATCAGGGCAATTATCATTTGGCATAAAATACATTTCTATCCCATTAAGTGGTCTTTAATTCTTATCTACTAGCTACTTTAGTGTTTAATTTCCACTTAAGAATGATTAAAAAATGTAAAAAAAAACAAATGAATGCTAAATGAACTGTGCCTGGACAACCATTTGTGCAACACTGTGATGTAATGTAAACAACCTATTACTGAGTTCTCACATATCGTTCTTCTAATGTCACTGTTAAAATCATCCAGAAATGCAGAAAGGAGTGAGGAGCACTTTGAGAGGTGTCTCCAGTCTCTGGAAGAGGAGATCATGTTTAATGCTGGTCACCTCCTGGTGGTGGAGGAGCCTCCATGTGAGGTAACGGATCAGCCAGAACCCCAAAAGAAATGTTCCCTGAAGAAGAAGCCAGGCCGGTGCTTCCGTCATGCTCTCTCGATGCTCTACATCCGGGAGTCAGGTACGTACAGGCAGCTGTCTTTTAGTTTGTCACGGACACCTGGATATAACTCAAGTTTTGTTTCAGACAAAGCTGAGATTCAGAATAGCACAATGAGGTTTGAGTGTTACCTGTGGCAACTTGGCTGTGTGCTTAACAATGGCATTGGGGGATTAGTTTAGCATGCGTGTTGAAAACAAGGTGAGGTCTTGCCATATATACTGTACATTACTGACACCATGACATTCAACAGGTGACAAGACATTCCACCCTGCTAGTGACACCAGAAGTACAGTTGAACTCCACGAGGATCCAGGGGAGCACGGTTACTGGGAAGAGATTAAGGGTAATGGCTGTAAACACTACCGGAATATCGTCACCAGCGGATACCTAGGTAAGTACGGCATTTCATCTTCATTAAATGAAAAACGGGAAGGATTTGGAAAAAAAAAGAATGTTATTTTATTAATGCAGCGATATAAACATCAGATTGCTAGCCAGAGAAAGGGGGATGTTTGGTTCCCTCTATATACAGGGGTCAAAAAAAACAAAAAAATCTTTTCAAGCCATGGCATTAGAATAGAGGCAACCTAATGTCTGTCCCATTGCAGGGTTTGACCCCTGGGCGGACTACGTGTACACCAAGGCCAGTCCTTACTGGGCTGAGGAGTGGCTGCTGTTGGTGGACCAGATGGACCAGAGTTACGCGAGAGCAGTCATCATCAAGAACAAACATTCCGGGAGGTTCCTGGCAGTCCAAAATGGCAGCTTTATTGGACTAACATCATACACTGAAGACTGCAAATGGTTTTTAGAATAAAGGAAACACTGGATGGAATTTCTTTTCTTCCTGCATGTAGTTGTTGTCAGAAAAAAATCGCATTTGCTATGGAAAGTTTTTCTTCTTATTAAGCAAAAACAAGTCAAATTTATATTGATGTATCTACAACAGATAGACCGGTTGACATTTCTATAATATGAATATTGAAGAACAATAAAAAAAAAAATAAAATAAAAAAAAGAAGGAATCTTTAGAATCTTTTCCTCTTGAGGATCTCTGGTTTCCAGTTGACTGGATGGCTTTCTTCTGTCTGCAAGCAAGAAAATACGGTTAATTGATTTAGTTAATTGATTTAGTTAATTATACCGTTAACTATCGTTATTAGATTTAATTCTAATGAATTTCACAGTGAGTAAAAACACAGAATGATGCAATGAGTGAGCAAAATCTGCCATTTAAATTTGTCATAATTGCTCCATATTAGTAATTATTATTAGTATTACAGTATGGACAAATAAAAAAACATCTATATTGTTTTTAAAATAAATAAATACAACAGTGTAACTTACTGCTGTGTCATCCTCCTTGTATACTTTGATGGTCTTGTCAGCCTCAGCAGTGATCAGTCTGCTTTCTGAGTGATCGAACATACAAGCAAAGATCCCCGATTCGCTGTCCAGGGATCCGGGCTGCACGGCCGCATGTATCCTCTGGAAGTTGTAGCCTGTTCTCCAATCCCACATGTGGATGGTTCCATTGTCAGCTGCACAGAGAAGATAAAAGGTGTGTGACGAGTCATCTGTGAGCTTGAGGTGTTGATGAAATACCGACATTTAGGCAAAACACCACTATTATACGCCTTAATAAGTCAATGCTAGAACCAAGAAAAAGCTTGTGACTTATGTAGCGATGACATTTAAACAGTAACCATACATATGTGTTATAATACCTCCAGACACCAAGACACCATCAGAGTTAACAGCCAGAGTGTTGATGATGGCATTGTGTCCAGACAGGTTCTGGATGAAGTTGCCATCTGGGAACATCCACTGCTTAATGTTGTCGGCAGAGCCAGAGGCAAAGGTGTACCTGTGAAACACCGGAGCCGGGCAACGGCACTGTTAACCTTGTGCTAACATCACATTACTGCCGACTAGTTATTACGTGGCTTATCTTACGATACGAGTTTGCTTACTGTCTCGGGTGCAACACCACGGCCCGGACAGACTTCTTATGGTTAGTCAGAGTGGCTCTAGTCTTCCCAGCGATCAAATCCCACAGCCTGATGGTTGAATCATGGCTGCCTGCAAGAGGTCAATAAATTGGACTAGGTGATGAGAAAAGCTAGCCAGCGAGCCCGCTATATAAGAGTAAACACTGACACTGGGGGATTGAGCAGAATGATATACGAGAGCTATGCTCAGGTGGGGTTTGCGTTTGCTCTACCTGTGATGATTTGTGGCTCTGCAGCCTGGCATCTCACCGTGGCCACGGTGTTGGTGTGGCCGGACAAGGTGTGCACGTTAGCTTTCGTCCTGATGTCCCACACCTTAAACGAGCAGAGAGGAAATCCAAATAGGAAGACACAGTGTTGACAGTGGACTAGTTTTTGTGAAGAAACAATATTCAATTCCAAGTGGGAATAATTCAATATTTACAGGACAACTTCCACTTTGCAGATAGCGATAATATATCAATATTGTGATACGAGACTAGATATTGTCTTAGATTTTAGATATCGTAATATGGCATAAGTGTTGTCTTTTCCTGGTTTTAAAGGCTGCATTACAGTAATGTAAGTGATTTAATTTTCTGAACATACCAGACTGTTCTAGCTGTTCTATTATTTGCCTTTACCCACTTAGTCATTATATCCACATTACTGATGATTATTTATCAAAAATCTCACTGTGTAAACATTTTGTGAAAACATCAATAGTCATCCTTACAATATTGTCGCAATATCGATATCAAAAATATTGTGATATTTGATTCTGTCCATATCACCAAGCCCTACAAGCAACTTGAGAAATCAGATGCCAATCAATCATTTTTCAAATATCCAGAGAAATGTCACCTGATGCTGACTACAGTCGCAGTGGTTTGTTGGTCAGAATAAGTTGGCTTCAGCTGAACTTTCGGGTACTGCTGTATGTCCCACCTATCGCTGCAACACCATTTGTGCTACAACTAGCTAACTCAGATCAGCCTGCAGGCAGTAGAATGCAATGCAGAGTGACAGCTGTCGCATATGTCCTTGTTGAGGTCTTTCCATTTAAAGACATCATTGAAACTTCTTCCATTAAACTGTCAGTACTAACAGAAGATATACCCAACCATCAGGACTTTACTTCAGTTCTGAAGGCTTGCAACGTGACCTCAACAATACATGAGTCTGACGTGTGGTTTGGTCATTATAACAGTGTGTTAGCGTTGTCTGTCTGAATTGTAAACAAAGTTGCTGAGTTGAATGTGGCAATTGCTCAATGAATGAGTGTTATCATAACAAATCTAGAGATTTGATTACAGCACAACTATCCACATAGTTGTGCTGTATATTCAATATTTTAAAAAGGGAACTGGCAGAGCTTACCCTTGCTGTAGCATCTCTGCTGCACGTGACCAGCACGTCAATGGTTGGATGGAGGTCCAAGTCGTACACAGCACTGAGGTGTCCGTGGTAGTGCCTGATGACCTAATACACACATGGACATTGTTAAGAGAGCCACGGTATATCACAAATCACCCAAAATTGAACTCTACCTCTAAAGCATTATATTGTAGACTGAGAGCAGGGCCAGATCTACAAAGTATTTAATACCATGCGTAATGTTTCATATTTGCTCCCTCATACTCCAATATGACTCATTCTTTATCACTGCACTATTATGATAGCATACCTTGTTGTACTCCAGATCCCAACACTTGACTTGCTTGTCTTCTCCACAGGAGAACAGGTAAGGGCTGCGGGTACTGACTGCCACGCCGCGGACCGTGCTGATGTGACCGGTCAGAGAGAGCTTCAGCTTCCCACTGGCTAGGTCCCAGATCTGTCAGGAAAAATGAATTACATTATGTCTATTCTCAGACATAAGCCTCCCCAGAGTGCCACCTAGAGGTGTCAGCAGGGTACTTACCTCATGATACCCTGCTGAAGAATTTTATTTAAAAAAACAAAAAACCAAAAAACCAAAATAATAATAATGCTTTTAATATACATCAATCATCAGACCCCCCAAGGTAATTCTAAGGTGGAGAGGGCTTAAGTTGTCTTTTCTAAATTGGTAAAAGGGCCTCACAATTACAACTTAATCAATTAAACTGGCTGATCCAACACCAACAACTTAATATCCAATAAGAAGCTAAGTAAGAAGAAAAAACAATATCAAATGATTTAAACGGTAGGAACCAATTACAACTTTGAGGCCAAAGGCTCTACTCACTTTTATGGTTCTGTCAGCAGAGCCTGTGACAAACCACTGATTCCCGGGTTCCACAGCTATGGATCTCACCCAGCCAAGGTGGCCACTGATGACCTATCAGATAAAACAGTCCATCATCAGAAATCATACAAGGCATATATCAAAGATGCAGGTCAAGGTTCAGCATCACTGTCTTATACATGTCTACAAGTACAGTGGGGAAAAAAAAAAGCTAAATTGGTAACAGTTGTAAAGAAATGTAGTTACCCGAAAGAGCTTCCATGGTGGATGCCACTGGGGTTTGGGCATGGTCGGCGCTTTCCTTGCGAGTGAAGAATTTTTGGTGCCACCACCTTCCATGAGCGACTACAGTAAAAATAAAAACATGATGATGATTAATTCATGTATTTTGCACATTGTTCTAGAATAGTACAACAAAGGTACTGTAAATAGGATGTGATGCCCAGTGTGTGCTCAAAAAAAAGAAAGAAATCGTTGCAACCTACCAAAATGCTTGAGGGAGGCTGGGATCGCTCTGCTCCTCCTGCATGTCTATGGATGTCACCAACACTGGCTGCAGTGCGGCTGGCGTCTTGCCTAACGGTAAACAACATGGTCAAATACACTATTCACAGACCCTAAAATACTGAGGGGAAAAAAAATCATCACGTTCTGGACCATTATGATAGCCAATTGTTGATGGTCACACTATCAACTCCTACACTTTGGAACAAACTAGGGTACCTGGCTTGGGAAGGTGGCAGGGCCAATGCCATGGAGAGGACTCCTCCCTCACTGGGCATCCTGTGCATCTTAGTGTCAGCAGTCAAGGCTAGCCCTGTTGAATGGTGAAGTTACTTGCATTGACATCGATGTAAGGCAGTGAATGGGAACATAATAGCAAGAAGCCTGCTTTGATTTAAAAGCATAATTACCAGGTCCAGAAGGGTACGCATGTGTTCCAGTGATCAGATAATCTGGGTCATCTCCTGAAAGGCATACAATAAAAATCAGGCCAGTGGACTATCTTTAGAGCTGCAGGGTAATATCAGTGTTTACAGAGACATTGGTTTTAAACAAGATAATAATGTAAAAAAAATTGGGTTGTTGTCTTTGTGGTAGTATGCAAAAAAGACCAAGTTTCAAATCTAATTTCTGTCAAGAAAAATTACATTACATTAAAGATTGGATTTTTTTTAAAGGTAACAATAACCAATATTATAAGATACTGGCTGATGCTAATTTAATGTATTAATGTAGGCTTATATGTTTTAGTTCTTTTCTGCAAATACATTTTAGCGCCTGTGTTTAACTTCAGGAGCCTTTTTTGAACAAGTTGTTCAGTTAAAGTGGAGAAATAAGCTACACCAAAATGATCATACCTTAGCAAGCCAATCACTGATACCATGTTGAGAATAATTGTCTGCCAATACAATTGCTGAACCATTGATTGGTACCTCCATAATTGTTGTGCTATTTTAGAAGTTGTGAATCTAAGAGCAAAAATCATTTTTTAATTAATTTCCTTTTTCTGCAGCATCATTCACTGGTAATTTGATTATCACCTGGCTGTGTGTAGCTGTGGTGGCCTTGCAGGCTGCCATGCATATGTGAGGCTCTGTCCTTCCCTTCCTTCAGGACTGGCATGTGTAATACAGCCCCATAGTCTGCTTTTAGCTTCGCAGACATCTTCACATTGTGACTGCAAACATAATAGAGACATGAACACCATAGTACGACTGCCTTCCATCTAACTACACATAAACACACACAGTCACGTTACTTGGCCTTGAACTAACACACAACAAACAGACACAACAGGACACAACACAGCTCACCCAGTTCATCTAACAAACATATTTGACTTACCTTTGGTCATCAATTGCGATTGGTTTGGCATGATCGGACACGAACATGTCGTGGGTCCTTTTGAGAGACCTGAAGACCAGCGTGTGGACTGAGTGCTTTTGTACATCCTGTAAAAGACAATAACCATCGTAGAAAACGTATTAGATTTTTTTGCTAACTGTGAGACTACAAAACGCATCTTCCCCCCTTTTAAGTGGACAGTTAGTTTAAATTATATGTATAAACTGGGAATGTTGTAGCGTTAGGTTAGTTGTTCCAGCAAATAGTCTAGTCCAGCATATGTGAAAACCCTGTGAGCGGGAGCAATGAAAAGCCCACAAAGACATGCAATCCTGCGTTACCTCAGTCATTGTTAAATATACAGACGACGATCAGTTATAGTACTGGTGATTTGTAGTTAATCTTGCTCGCTTGGCTCAAACTGAAATGTATCATAAGCCAAGAAATAAAATCATCACCACCACAACACGACGACCGAATGCCCCGGAAGTAAACACGGCCAATAGTGCCGGGATATTTTCCGGGTCAAAAGCTGGTCAAAACTAGTTGTTTTTGAGCGCCATCTACAAGTTGATTAATTTATTGTCGATACTCTTGAATACAGTTTCCAGCACGATACAGGCTATTCCAGTTATTGTCTTAAATCTTGAATTTTCACAAAAACACTTACTCAATATAGTAATAACACAAATATAATTATTATATTTATATATCCACTTGACATCGAAGCCAAAGTGTCTATTTGGATTTTTTTCTTTACCTGCCCTGTGTTAGTGGTAGGCTATATCTGAAATCTAACCCAGATCTTGTTTGTTTAGCTACATAGTACATTCATTAATGGTTATCTAATCCTTCAAACACAAAATTTCACTGAGCAGAAAGAGTCAATAGAACATGTTGAACAAGAGTAAAACAAGAGTTTTTTTTTGTGTGGTTTAGATAAATGACAAGACAATGTTGTTTATGATTTCTTAACCATAGCAGCATTTCATATTGAATTGCATGGTCTGCTATATACAGATAAGGTTTAATGCAGTAGTATTTAGTATTTGTGTTGACGTTTTTAAACATATTTATATACAATTTGATTATTTGATAATTTAGGCTATCTCCTATGTCAGAATAGAACAGCTTGGTGAATTTGTTTATGACAAACCCATTATACATTGGTCCAAATCAATTCATTTGTCCTACTCCTTTACTATGAGCCAGAGGTAATAGTTGGGCAATATTGACTCAACAAGTGGTCATTGAGCTGAGTGAACCGTGTTCTGCATTGTGACAAATACACATAGTAAACTTGCGTAACCACACATTTATTTTAAGATATTTTACATTGTTATTTTATCATTTATCTTTTCCTTATCTGATTCTTGTTTTTTATTCAATACTGTGATATTTTGGAACCATCCTACATCTGTGGATCACAACAATTTCTATAGTTAGTCTTAGCAAGGTCAATCCTATTAAAACTGTTTGGTCTTGGAGCAACCTTTGGAAAACAACAAGCTTCAGTAAATTTGGAGGCTTTGGCAAGGAAACTATAAGTTTATTATTATTATTATATGATTACTAAGCCACCGTGTACCTATTTCTGATTAGATCATTTGCGTAAAGTACCTCCTTTGTAAAAAGAAGAAAGTCCTTTGAAAATTTGACACATTTTCCTGCTTATATAAGATTTTTATTTTCAAACTGACTACAACCATGGATGTAATTACTGAACAGATACAGGTTTACATTTAATTTGATTCCATACTGGGACGTTTTCAAGGGACTTTCAATGATTCCATTTATGCACTGAATTGATGGACTTTGTTAGCTTTAAAGCAAATTAAGTTTAGCCAAACTTCTTTTAAGCCTAGTATTTAATTTGTTTAAAAGGTTCTCTGGGTGGCCAATACTATCCATTACTCAAAGGGTTGTTCAATCTGTAATGTAAGACGAGTACTATATACCATTTATCTTGCATGTGTGTGTGTGTGTGTGCATGTGTGCATGTGCACATTTGTATGTGTGCTCTAATGAAGAATAAAGATGACTTGTTATACTGTGGTTTATGATAATACAACAGTGCCACTGCATCCATTTAAAAGTTTTGAGAAAAAACCCTGAAAAAAAATGCAGATAGAAAATGTAAAAAATCAACCTAATTTAATTGACCTAAATAGCTTTTTAATAAGAACTGGTGTCATTGATCACCACAACATTGTTTTTCAGAAGAGCTGCTAGCCAGTTGGAGTTGCAAGGAACTGAGCTAATATTTGGATGCCAGATAAGAATGGCCTTTTAAATGATAGAAAAAAGCACATATTGGGTAAAGAAAAGACATTTATTTAATGGTCAAAACAACACCAAAGAAGGAAAGACAACCGTGAACCGTTCATTGTCCTACATGATCAAATAAGATCACACTAAAGACGTAACATAAAGTGGGAGGTCTTACAAACAAGAGTATATCAAAATGATATCACCTCTCTAATTATTTTATTTGACCAAAGCCAGTGGGTGACGGTTGTGTTGAACACAGTAATTTCAACCAACAGACTGGCATGGGACAGCTCACAAAGGAACCGTGTGAAGAGATGTTCCTGCATTTGCTCTGCGCTCTAATTGTCACCCAGTCCTCCAAACTTGACTCCAGACTGCTGTCCGCCAGTTGCTGAGATCCTGCTGATGGGGATGATTTTCATGGTGGTCTCTTTCAGAGAGTACCAACGGTTGTGCCATGTGACCCATATGATACCGTTGTCGAAGCCGTGTTCGCCCGCATCCTTTTCTGTGTACCTCCCGCCTAGATGGAGAGAGCGCAGCAAGGTTAAAGTGGACTATATAGTGGTGGTGGTGGTGGTGGTGTGTTTGTGTGTGTGTGTCTACATGTGTGTCTACAGACAGCTGAAGCAAGTGAGCGGCCATTTGTGTGTGTGTGTTGGGGGTGATTAGGAAGACAGTAATGCCAGTTAAAACCTAAAACATACCACCAAATGTGGTAGAAGGGTTAGGCTCGGATATATGTTTAGCAATGGGTTTACCAACTCCATCTTACCCTGGTAGTATTTGCCGTTCAAGTGGGCAGCGTGGCATCTGTTCATCCACCATCCGGATCCATCCTGGAGCGCGCAGTTGCCATCATACTTGTCGTTGTCTTTGTCGTAGGTACTGAACTGCATGCCGTTGTGAGATGTGAAAAACTTGTCACTCGGGTCCTCTCCGAAGTCAAAGCCGTCGAAAGCGTCTCCCGCATCACCGCCAAAGTAGTAGGCATAGGTGAGACGGTACATGTCGACCTCAGGCGCGACTCTGAACATGGCGTAGTCGGCATGCCTGGCGAGAGGAATCGAGAGAGGAATTAAGGGATTCGGTTGACTAGTTTAACTTCTACTGAGTCATTGTTCCTTCATAACATAAGCTTTCAACACTGACAGGGTCATGTTTGCTTTGCAAGTGAGTCCTTCGCTCCGCTCTTATGTAACCCGGTGTCACACGTTTCTACCTACTTTTTGTTGCCCTCCCAGTCAACAAGCTCGATCCTCAGCACAGTCGGGATGGAGGACTGGGTGGTCAGCAGATGCATCTTCTCATTGCCGAGCCAGAACTCCGTGGTGTCATCTGGGGACAGGTGGCCAAAGCCTTCCCTATACTGCACCCAGTCCTTGCGGAAGTCGACACTTCCGTCACGTCTCTGTGAACGAAAGAACGACGCATAAGTTACAAGGGCCTCGGCCGTTTAACGATCATCCTGCGGTGGTGAATTTCATTATTTGAGATGCCATAAGTGCCTCTCTGTCTATTAGTCAAAACAAATCAAAAGAATTCACAAGTCCTGATCTATTTCTTTATCTTTCACTTTTAAAGTCCAGCATTAGTGACTCAGGATAATGGTTCGTTTTCTGGTCAGCGTCTTAAACAGGATCAGCAGTTTTCATTAATTCAGTTTTATCACTATAAAAAAGCATATAATGTCACTTTTCTCACATTCAAGTTCTACTTCTGCAAAATAACGTAGGGTAACAGTTATCGTGAAATAAAGACACCGCGTGGGGATTTTCCTCTTAAACTGGAAAAGCGATGCATACCCTCTGCAGTACTGTGAAGCCACGTCCAAAGCTGTCGATCTCACAATAGACCAGGAACTGCTCAGTGGCCTTTGCGGGCTTCACATAGTAAAGACCACTGGTGGTGGCGCCTTTGTTGGCAATATCTTGGCAGTCTGAAAGACAATAAATAAAGGTGAAGAATTGTGTATATGTTTGTGTCTTCCTCAGTATCTGCAGTCGCATTCATCATTATTCTTTTATTTCATGACACAGGTAAAGTATAGAACTATGCGGTTGAGCGCCTTCCTATAATGAATCCACACAAAACGATAAGTGATTTTGTTGATGCTGGATGATTATGCTCGCAAATGTAGATAAGATAATAAAAGACAAGAGGAAACAGCTTGGTTGTTGATCTTTTTGTTGTTGTTTTGTTCAGTGTGTTCAAATGTATTGAATAACTGTCCTTTTCCTGAAGTTGGAAAGCTTAGAGCTGAATTTTGTTGTTGAAATGAAGTACAAACTGATTACAGTGGGAATACTTAACATGTTTACTCTGCATTGATGCATGGTATTGATTCGTTTCTAACTAAACACTGAACAAGGACAAACGTGGTGCTTATGAAGCACGATTGAGAAACTGCTTGTGAAATTTGAATGGCCTGAGGGTCATTGTTTATTTTACCTGTGCCTGTGGTGGGCTGGATTTCAACCGACTCTTTGCAGGGCTCGTGGCATTTCTGCTCCAGCTGAAGGGAGAGCTGTTTGAGATCTGCCATTCTCCTCTCATTTGATGTAATAAAATTCTGAAGTTCACTGGCAAGAGGGGAATAAATTGAATATTTTACTAAGATAAATTCTCCAAAAGTACATCACACCCCAATTTGTTGCTCAAGTATTTTGTGGAATTTTTAATAGTGCAAATGGCCGCTACTTCTAAATGACAAAATGTCATTACTACAGTCTAATTTAAATGTTAGTTAACTTACAACATTTGCTGCTCCTGAGTAATGATGGTCTTCTCAAATTGACGGATATCATCCAAAACACTTGACGACTTTCTGTAGTTTGCCACTGTAAAACATTCACAATCTGCTTCAGCAATTTTCTCAGAACAGTCACATTATATTTATTCTGATTTTATTATTATGAAGTGTAATCAGATTTTTTTTTTTTATGTCAGCTACAGTTTCTACTAATTGTTTTAACATCTAAGCGAAGTGCTTTACCTGGTTGGGCTTTCTGGGCTTCTGCAACAGAGTCTTTCATATAGACCACTTTTTCATCAGCCGTCTGGGTCCAGTTGGCGATTCTCTCCAGTTCGTACAGCATATGTTCCAAATCTCTGTCCACAGGTGGCATATACCTCAGTAAGTAATCAGCTACTCCACAAGTAGTTGGACAGTACCTTCCCTGGATACAGAAAAAAACAAGGCCTTGTTTTTGTTTTTTAATAATATACCGTGCATATATATTTGTTATATATTTGTTATATCGATTATATATATATATA
>OMKK01008720.1:3212-13746 GCA_900302305.1 Polymixia japonica | reverse complement strand
CACACACACGCTTTTCATCTCTCTCAGCAAGCCCTGACTCATCCTGCTCCGGTTCCCATACCGCCTGTCAGCTCCATTGTTAATTTCTCGTTCTCAATCATCTTTTTCTTCTCCTCCAGCTCTGCGATTAGATTTTCCTTTAGCTCGACCTTCTTGTCGTCAAACTCCTTCACCGCTGCCTTCTTCTCCTTGATGTAGTTCCTCTCCACCTGTTCTGTCTGCGGGACAAAGGTTGAGAGGGAGAGAGGACGGGCGAGGGAGCAGAGAAGAACTGAGGCGTGTTCACCTTAACAAGCAGACCAAAGGTAAATGTTAATGTCATATAAAACGCGGCAGTCAGCGATATAAAACCATGCTTACCTCAAGCTGGAGGAACAGATCTGTGGAGCCAGAGAAGAAAACAACATGACTGCTTATGTTAAGAAAACATGGGTTCTGCGGCGTGAAGCTGGCATGCTGTGCCTCACTTTGGAGAACAACCATCAACTTAAGTTGCAGTCAAAACTGAATGAGACCTGAGATGACCTCTTGATGCTACAGAACTCGCCTGCATTGCGGAGCCTCTCTTTGTACTGCTGGTCCAACTTTTTCATTCTCTTCTGATACTCCTGCAGAGTACCTGGAAAGAAACTCATTAATAATACACAGTGTATGATGGAACTACACCTTTTGCTACCAAGGGGCAAATACTTGTGTCTACCCTAATAGACTAACCTCTATCCCTTGTTCTGTCTGTGTGAGTAGGCTAATGTATGGATGGTCTGCTGTGTATGGGTCTCTCGCTTCCCTGTCTTTCCAGGTCTACGGACACCAGCTTACTGCTCCTGCTCCCCCCTCCCTGTGTGTCCAACCATGTATCCTGTTGCCTGATCCCCTGTGTCCCACTGCCACATCTGCTCTGTGATCTCCCTCTACCCTCCTTCTCC
This sequence comes from Polymixia japonica, assembly GCA_900302305.1. NCBI lineage: Eukaryota > Metazoa > Chordata > Actinopteri > Polymixiiformes > Polymixiidae > Polymixia > Polymixia japonica. Next base: position 12,820 of record OMKK01008720.1, on the reverse strand, counting down.
TCTCCTCCACCTCTCCACTTCCAGCAGCAGTTGGGGGTTTTCACCCTGGCCGTCTCCTCTGCATTCATCCTCTTATATCTCATACTGTTTACATCGTTTCCTTTTTATCATGTCTAATGCCGTGTGACATGTCTCCTTCTGTACTCTACTGGGCGATGAGTAGGACTGTACTGGCTTGGCTGCGCTGACGTCCTGGAGACTGTTATGATGTTGGCTCGGCCAGACACTCTTAGTCTTTTATTATTGCCCCATTAGTCCAATTGTATATTTGTTATCATTCCATTTATAACCTGTAACTTGATTAAAATCTGCCCACTCAGCACCTATTGCACACCTGACCATCCTGGAAGAGGATCCCTCCATTGTATGCCTTCCCAAGATTTCTTCCATTTTTTCCTAACTACGTTTTTCTCTGGGAGTCGTTTCTTGTCCGATGGAGGGTTAAGGTCAGGGGGGTGTCGTTTAATTATTTGTGATCGTGGGCTTTGAGACTGTAATGTGATTAAGAGCTATATAAAAAAACTTGAACTGAAATCTAGCCAAAATTAAGTGGGGTGGGAGAGAATGGATATGTGATTGAGGTTATCTAATAGGCACCTCTGACCACAGATATTTAATTCAGTTAGGCTCACACACCACCTGAAGGCTCACTGGTACGGTCTGCTGTCCAGGAACTGTGACACTCTGCACGTATTAAACCTACACTCATCTAGATTACACTGCACCTGCACTTTGGCTTATGTATATCCCATAACATCTTACTCCAATATTTCCACACTCAACATAAATCAGCCGATGGTGCTGACATGAAATGACCCGCTCAGCAGCTCAGACACAGCACTGTATCAGTAAACAACAGACATGACTGGGTAAAGTGAGCTATAGATGATGGACGACTTTATGTTATTGTATGATAAATTGTCAATTCTTCTGAAATGTCCTCACTTTTCAGCCAGAGCCATTGGCTGCTTGTATGGTCTGATGTAATCCATGTCTACCTCCTAAAGAATTAGAGCATGCTTCTAAAAATCTAAGGCGCCCAACATCTACAGGACATAGCCTTACAAAACAGGAATTTGTAATGAAAAGGAATATTGCCCCTCCCCCCCAAAAAAACCCTGAAAAATTATATCCCACATACAGCACAGCAATCATTTACATGCTCCAAAATATGATTAAGACTACCCCCACATAATTGCTTTGCCATCATAAAAACAGAAAGAAAATCCCTGATTACCTTCTTGTAATTGCTGCAACTGCCTTTTTAGTGACGCCAGTTTATCCTGGTACATCCTGCAACAAAATCAAACAGAGAGCTAATCACATTCCCTTCTACCGTCTGCAGCATTAGGTAAACACTTAAACCTTCGCTCTACTTAGCCAAGTCATTTTAAGAAGACTGGAAAAGACTAGAACTGTGTCCTTGATGACAAAACACTCACTGCTCTTTGATTTCCACATAGTCATCCTCGTCATGCTTGGCCAAGTCTGTTTCACTGGCGTCCTCTGTGTCTAGAAATAACAAAGACAGGCACATCTAATATACAAGAGGATGCAAAACCGTTTCTTTTGCAGTAGAGTAAATTACATATAGGTTATTTCCAGGACAAGCCTTGCCAGGTTACCAACTACCCACTTAATGCAAGGCCATACTGTACCCAAGTAAAATAAAGCTATGGCTGGCTAGCCTTGCAAACAAAAACACCAACGGTACGAAATAAAGTTGAGTCTAAGGCAAAGGGAATCACGGGGGATCAAATAACGTTTGCCAGGGGGGGTATAATTATACAAGACAGACCACAAATCATACAAATACATTACAGTCATTACAAATATCCACAGTCTCCACAGCTCTGGGGATCAAATAACGTGCAGGTAAACTAATGGCGTCATGCTCTGCAATGTTCTCTGATCAGATCGACTATAATGATTAGATAATCATAAACCACTGTAATACCCAAGTTTATGAAACATCCTCCCCCTCATCCTAATTTGGTGCACCGACACCACAAAAAACAGATAATCTAGACGAGCACAATAAACGCATATAATCTGATATTCGGTAAATAACGTCGTACTAAGCGAGCATAGTGACATTAGTAACGTGACTTGAACGTTACCGTGGACGTCGAGCGTTTGTCGCATGGTGGTGATGAACCAGAAAACATCCGTCTAACTTAATGAACCAGAAAACATCCGTCTAACTTAATGAACCAGAAAACATCCGTCTAACTTAAGTCGCGTTCATGTTAAGTCCAGCAGGGTTAACTCCCTTTAAGCTAAATCGTTAGCATGTTAACGTAACGTCACCGGGGCGCTGCGATGTGACCAAAACCGACGACGCGAGTCCACCAAAAATTAAATAAATAAATAAATAAAAGAGAGAAAAAAATTTAATAATAAAAGAAAAATAGCAGGGAAAATATTCGCTAACCGAGCTAAGCTGACGTTACTTTGAAAAAAACGAAACATGATAACAGGTTAAGGCCCCGGTCGTGTTAAGCTGACACAGCAGCTTTCATTATCGGTTAGCGTTAATGTGTTAGCACCAGTTAGCTCCAGTTAGCCCCGGTCCGCCGTTTTAGTACGTTTAACAAGCGCCGCTAGCCGACGTATCTACGTCTAACAGCCCGGTCGGCTCGGTTAGCCCGGGGCTAACGGTAGGTGAGCTAGTTAACCGGCGGGTAGGAAAAAGGCTAAAGCTAACATTAGGAAACTAGCTAACCTTTCAGTGCTGTCATCCCCCTGGCTTGTCTTCCTGCCTGGCTCTTTCTCACTCAGCAATCCCTCCTGTCTCATTGAGGAGTTAGTGTGAAAAGGGCAGAACACTGGACACACACACACCTACACACACCCACACACACACACACACCCACAGTGACCTGTCACTGTTCGTAGCTAACGTTAACGTCGTTTGCTGGAGTAAACTTGGTTGAATCGTGTTTAATCGGTGTATATTGAGGAAAAAAAAATAGTTTAACAATGGTTTAACGTTGTTGTTGTTTGTCCGAGCTGTTTGATAAACACGTGTTTTTGACTGGATCTGTTGTGTGGACAGTAGCCAGGTTAACCGGTCCGGTGTTGTGACGAGATATTAACCCCCTGCCAGATTTACACCCCGCTTTTTGCATGAACCCTGTGTTGTTAACTCCTTCCGGTGTTGTGACGAGATTTCACCCCTTGCCACTTTTCCACTCCCCATCGCGTGTTAGGGAACTTAAGTGTTTAGCGTTGCTTAACTACCTTGTTTTTTTATTTTATTTATAATTAATTTATCTGTCTTTTTTATTTATTTTTTTAGCTACCTAGTTACATAAGCGGGTTATAACTAGCGTACATCTCGGTTTGATGAAAAGTGAGCTAACATTAGCTGGGGTGTTTAGTAGCTGGTTGCATCTAGCTACGAGTGTTAGCCTTGACCTGGCGGGGCTTCTTACAGTTAAATTATGAAATTAAATAAATGCTATTAACAGTATGTGGGGTACATTGTAAAAAAACAGGCACTATATTAATTGAAGCTTAAAGCAACATTGGTTTTAGACATGGTGTTCAGAGATTAGCCATCTCCGTAGAAGCAATATCTCATTCAGTTCGATTACATTCCCTGGAAGTAGATTGAGCCGGACTGTCAGTGAGCCTGCCGTCTATTCCTTTACCTTCCTCTGAGTCTCTTCCTCTGAAACTCCGATCATCGTCGTCGTCCACGCTATCGAGATCTTCTTCGTCGTTGTAATAATCCACCATCGGTGATAGTAAAGTCGATGCCATTTGTTCGCTTGTAAAATGTAAACAAACGCAAAATAAACAATCGGTTTGTGTTTTGCAGCTTGGAGCAGCGCCTACAACTGCCAGGACCTCTAGGAAGCGAGCTGCCTGCCCGTGTGCCTGTATACATTATACGTGTTGTCGAAGTATAAAATAAACTTCTCCATAATTATAATGAAAATTTGTACAACATGTAATAATATATTATAAATAATTGTCAACATTTGCCTTTCTCTACATATCACCTTAGCATTCAACGTAAAATCTAAACAGGCATATATTTCGCCGTGGCCGCGTTTTTCCCCTTTGTGTGTTCTGGCTGATTGGCTAGCTGGCTATTTGTTTGACTTCAATTATGCACAGGTTTCGTTTAAATCTGGGAATGCATGCATGCATGGTCAATCATGAAAATTAATCTAATGTAACTAATTAGTACTGTGCATTTTTTTTTAATTATCAAGCATAGTGAATATCTTGCCTGGCTGACCCAGTAGCCTAATGTGAGTGTTCAATTGGACTGTGGTTAGTATTGTGAAGACCAGCTATTGTCAAGACCTTTTGTTCAGCATTTTAATTTTAGTGACTTGCCATGGAAATTGTTTGACAGGGTAGATAAGCAATAACATTTGATCTTTAAGCTATGTATGTCTAATGCTTACTGCATTTCTCACCCTGCTGATGAAAATATAATTAATTTTCCCTATTATATGTGTGAAATAAGTCAGTTGAGACCAACAGTACCTTGCCTGCAGGTAAACACAGATTGTTTGTTGCCCAGCATTGACATCCTGCAATTAACCCATCAAGCCACCAAAATTCCAGCTGTTGTGTGACTTCAGTGGCTATTTATAACTGTCAGGTAGGTTTGCAACTAAACTACACCATTGCTTTCTCTATTCAATACTCTATTCTATACTCAGTCCACACTAACATCAGCTGGGAGCTCACATCCCATCTAGGACCAGGTTGCGTCATCAGTGAAACGTCTGTTATCAGAATTGACAGCATCTAGGAGGAAGTGAAGCTGTGGTTTGTTCTGTTGTTCATGTAATGTCAAGTCACTGTGCTAACGGTGATAATTCTTTCTCTTATATTCTGCTTCTGAACTTGGACTTGTAGGTCCTGTGTTCATCAGCACGTGTGACGCAACCACCCTCTCAATAATTGGCCTTGACAGTCATGCCCCCAGAAATGCAGTAAGGGAAGTGTTGTCACTTCGTAATTAGGACTGATGTTACAACACAAGCTTCTGACATTTTCTGTCCCAGCTGTGAAGACAAGCTCGACCATGTGTCCAGGTTACAGCACCTGTGTAAGTGCTGCCATAAGGGCAGTCACAGTAACACTAGATCTATTGCATCCTCCTGATGTCTGTCAGACCTTGACTTTGACCAGCAGGACCAATGTGTACTTACACAGGTGCCTGGGTTGTGAATAAAGTTTGCCATATAAAATAATTGTAACTATTACAAAGCTCACAATTTAACAAGTGTTGGAATCTCAAGCTGAAAAACTGACGTAACGTAACATAACTACTACAAACACAATTGGAAATTTAGATCAAATCAGGTGAGTACTTTTGGCTATGGATCTATTCTATGATGATAACAGAGGCATATTAGGTCATTTGAGTCATATTCACTGGGAACACATTGTCAGGAATGCAGAACTGTCCTCGGATCACATATTTGAAAATACGGACGTACAAAAATCGTTTTGCAGTTGAACTTCACAATTGCAGCACCAGGTGGCAGGATTGCATTTAGTAAATTTGGGAATATGGAAGGACTGGCATCACATGTACCAGAAGAGGAATACCTTTTATATATATATAGTATATATAGTATATATAGTATATATATATATACTTAAATTATTTCAAAATGAATAAAGGTATATCATTATTTTTAATCAGTTTTATATTTACACGATTAAATGATAATTCACGGCATTACTGGGAAATAGATCATTCCGTACTCTATATACGTGTTGCGTGCAAACAAACACGTACAAATGCTTGCACATTTTTTAAATATTTTTTTTTAATCTCAAACGCATACAAAGGTCCGAGGCGTGTCACGGTAGATCGTATCTCAGCCCCCAGACTCACATGAGGACAACAACTTATTTCCGCCTGTCAAACAGCAGCTGTCAAACAGCAGCGAGGGGTTGAACCGCCGCTCGACGCGACTCGTTCAGGAAGTCCTGACTGACAGCACACTTCACAAAAGTCACACTGGCACCTCCAGAGTTACGGACTAAACGTGCTTTTCGTGTTTTGTTTTGTTTTTCCCAACAACAACGACGACGAGGATTTCACGGGTAAGTGTTTTTCTACCTGAAGATAACAGTATTTTGTCCCGCTTGTTTGGTGTTAGATACTGAACCTCGACACTTCCTCCTCAACGAGCTGAGCCGCGTCAAGTCTAAAAAAGTGGCTTATTTCAAACAGTCTAATTGTCTTTCTTCAAGTTATTTTATTTAAACGACCATCGACGTTTCTCAAACCTCACCGTCGGCCAGTTTACACCAGTGCAGCTTGTGTTGTTTAAATCTCCCAGAGATGGTGAGTAGATCACCACCAGTAACCTAAGTGCGTAGGTTTTGTTCAACTGAGCAAAGTAGAGCTACTATTGTAGGTTGTGTCTGCACCTGCACACGTTTACGTTGATTTCGGCGTGTTTATTATTATTATTATTATTATTATTAAGTGACGAAGAGGAGACGCGGTTGATCCTCACGGGTGAGTACAGTGAGCGAATGACAGGTCGCAATGAAGTGTTTCATTTTTAAACCTCAAAAGCAGTCAGACACCGTATAAACTTGACCGAGCTTACTCTCACATTGTCATAATGTTAGTATGTGACTATCTTACTAGTCTGGTTTCCATCGCGTCGGATACATTGTTGCGAATGAGCTTTTTTTTTTACCATCTATTACTCGCTACACCGTTTGTGTGAGCAAACCACAAAGGATCAGTTCTTGTTCTGAGGAAACGTAACGTCCACTACAACAGGGGACGAGTCACATTTGACTACATTTACATTTCTCGTGTTAACCGGCCCGAATACAATCTGCATGTTCGAGGTCTTTAAAATACTGGATTCGTGTTCATTTACACGTAACAACAAAACGCGCTTCGTTGGTATCCTCGCTTATAATTTTCCCACCAGCGGACATTATAAGAGGTATATATACCACGCATAGGCACGTCGGTGTTTTTGTTTTGTAATGTGCATATAAAAAAAAAAGTACATGTAGGTTTAACATGACGCGCTTGAAATGGCAGATTTGGACGGCGAGCTGAGCACTAAAACCCAAGCTGACCCTACATGATGTCATCCCCGAGTGTGCAGGGCGCAGGACTGAGAGCGAACAGACGCGTACTGGTCCGGAGTGGGTTTGTGTTTTATTCCTGAAAGATTTTCAAAGAAGCAAACATCCGTGACATTGCATGCATGCGATTCGAGTCAATTCGTGGCGTTGTGTTTCTTTCAACCGTTTTGAATTTTTGTCGAGGTTCCGGTAGCTCGTGTTTTGTTCAAAGAGAGCAGGATTTGTCGTGCATATGTCCTCACTTGTTCACCTTTACCACCAGTATCAAGTGGGCCATCGAGCACACCAGTTACCTAACGGCCGTTTAACGAGGAGGTCATAGCATGTTACCCAGTTCCTTTTTAGTGCGCCATGTCACAGATGATAATGGTATCTAGGGCAGGTCAGTATTTATGTACAGGGCAGTTCACCTTCTATTGTATAACTCTAGATAAATGTTTCATTCAACCAGGCCTTTGTACTGATATAGGTGCTTGCCCATGTGGGAGAGTACAGGTAGCCAGTCAAACAATGGGCAGACAACCTAGTTTTGAGTAATTTAGTTGATTGCTTCCTATAAACGTCAGGCATATACCTCTCTTACAGTTGTACATAATACCCAAATGAGGTTAGCTACATCAGGTGAGAGTGGATCTTTTTAAATCGCAGGTCGTGTGTAGGTACTGGGCACATACTTAATAGACTATCATTCAATGTGTGGGGCAAATTCTAAACTCCTCTCCTACTTCGATCGCTCTTTGTTTAAGCACCTACATGTTGTTATGGATTGGACGGGTCTATCAATGTAATGTGATGACGGCACTCTCTTTCTCTAAAGACGCACCGAGGCAGTCATGAACAGCACAGTCACTTCTTTTTAATAGTGCCGCCTAAGAGCTTATGGACACACAGGCCAGGGGTCTACACATGAATTTGCACAAATCCCTTTCTGTGTGTGTGTGTCTGGGTGTTTGTGCGCATGCGTGTGCCCTGTTGGATGCACGAGGGTGAGGACACATCAGCTGCTCTTGACAAGAGGCTGATGTGTCTGTCAGAAAGAAAGAAAGTAAGAGGGGGCAGGCTCACGGTGAAGCCGCCTGCAGACCTGACATCAGAGAGGGAGGTTTAAACCCTGGAAACAGGCTTAATCACTGCATACGGACTGCTCTATAAAGGGCTTTGGATAATCTGGATGTGAATAAAGTTTTTAGATATGAAGGCGCGAGGGGTTGGGGGGTGGGGGTTCTTCTTCCACAGCTGTTCCCTTTTCTCCTCCAACTGTTTATCTTTAGGCCTCCATTTCTATGATTTCTAGCGAGGAGGGAAAAAAAATAATGCCTGGACAAAGCTGCGATGTCTCCTCTTCCTCTGTCACTTCAAGGCTAAATGTTCCTTTTTAAATACGTGTTTGCATGTCCCTGGGACATGTGGACGGCTGTAGTAAGTTACAACGCAGGCTTTGCCAGACTCTGCAATACGTCTACAGTGTTCACAATTGTCGGTAGGGGTGACCTCCATATGTCTGTGTTAGCTTCAGCTCCACGGCGCTTATGATGTGGTGCAGTGTCTAATTCAATCCCTTTCGGTCTCAGTTGAATCCTGAATTGTCTAATTCGGAACGACCAGAAGGCATACAGGTCAGCTTGAGGCCTTAAAGGACCCAGGCCTGCTTTAATTAGTACTGATGACCATGTTGTAAGGACAGCCTCCAGTGGCTCAACCACTATACAGCAAATTATTCTTTCTGGAATCTGTGACACCCCTCCCACACACACACACACACACACACACACATATGCACACACACCTTGGCTGGGGTCATATGGATGTCAAAGCTAACAAGTTTACCTGGACTGCTTTTGAAGCACTACAACAGACCAACCGCTAGGCCCATATATCTTATGGCTAGCCAGCAGGCCTATAATGAGTTTACTGGCTGTGTTCATGGTCAGCCCATCATATATCATCTGTGTGACAGGCAAGTTGTTAAAGGCATACTATACAGCATTTATCCCCATTGTTTTGCCATGCGTGTACAAATGAAAATGTCTCCACCACGTCTTCGCAGAAGAGTTGTATTCAGACTTCGCGGGGGAAAAAAACTTGCATAGTAAACAAAACTAGCACCATGTCAAGTGACAGTGTGAGTTGATATGAATAAATAACTCAAATAACCAGTTATGTGCGTAACGTTACTGCTAGAGTCTGTGCTAGCTGGTTAGCTAGCTAACGTACTTAGCTAAGTGATGCTTCAACGGTCCTAACTTGTTCCAACTAAGTTTGGGGCTGGAGGTGTAAGCATCACGATAGTAAAGGTTACCATCCAGAAACGTCTCGAATAGTTGTTTACATGTTCACAAAATAGGCAAAGGAGCAAGGGGTGGGTACTTATGCACATCTACACAGACTGCCAAAGCAGCATAGTGAAGATTCAGCATGGTTCTCTAATGTGATTTCAAGCGAACTTATTTAAAAAAAAAAAAAAAAAAAAAAAAAAAAAAAAATATTTAAAAAATTTTTTAAAAAAA
>OMKK01008711.1:12130-31217 GCA_900302305.1 Polymixia japonica | reverse complement strand
TCACGGTTTGATTGATTTCTCTCGAGGGTCGCAGTAAGCGTCGAGGCAATTCTCTTAAGACAATGAGACTGTGGTAACCAAGGAGAAATCAGTTGAGCAAGGTGATGGTGAAGTGCTGTGACGTTGCTGTGGGGGCAGCTTTCCTCTGTCTGCCTGCCTGAGTTTCTGACTGAGGTTGTGTTGAGGCAGTGTGTGTGAAAAGCCGTCATGCCGTTGCCTTCCACGTCCTGAACGACGTACGCTGAAGCCTTTAAATAAATCACAAAACAGAATACGCTATTAGTTCACATTTCTTTTATTATTGTTTTATTCCTCTAAACTATATACATTTAATGGTACTAAAATCCACCAGCTGTTACTAATTTATAGAGCTCAAAGTTAAATCAGTCTTCATTTCAGTCTAGTTAACATTTTGCACCCAAAACCATATGTGCTAATTTGCATTAGATTAGATAGTTAATAGATTAACATTGCAGATAAGGGGCAGGGTTCTGTCCTTAGCCCCTTAGCCCCTGTGTGAACTGGCCTGTAGGTTAGGGGTTTGGTCTTTCCACGATCCCCACCGCACATGCTCAGTATCTAATCTTTGCACCTGGAACACAGAGCCCGCCACAGTTTCCATTGCGTAAGGGATAAAGGGACTAATCCACCTGGTAGAACAACTATTCTCAGACAACGCTGAAGATAGCACAGGAACAGAACAGAACGGAACAGAACAGAATAATAAGCCCTTTAGTACTTAACATGTGAGGTCCTAATTGGCTACGCCGTCCTCCTCATAGATCTGAGATGAACCCTTTGTCTGGGGTTTTTTTTTCATAACACAAAATGTGTGATAATTTAGGTGCTAACACGGTCGATAGTCTTTCCCTTTTCAATAACAGGGCCAAATGGGATTTGCTAGAGAAAAGGAACCACGGCAATTTTCATTCGTGAAGGAAAATCGCGGCGTGGATAATGACTGAGCCCTGACTAGTCCTTGTTGGCCCAGTATAATGGAAACCTGACTAATGAACCACCGAGAGGCCAGCACTTAGTGTTTGCAAAGGGCTGTGTTTTAAATTAAACATGCCCCTATCCTAATGAGAAGAGAAGCTCATTTCCTCCTAGCGGGAGACCTTTTGTCTCTTCCTATGATGTTTCACAGTAATTATACACAGCACCGGCAATAACTAACGTTCACTGCGCCCGTGCCTTATTTAACAGGGGGGCGTTCTCCGAGGTTTACATGGTGAAGGAGAGGAAGACGGGGAAGCTGTTTGCCATGAAATGCGTGAAGAAGAAGCAGAAGAGAGACCTCAACCTGGAGAACGAGATCGCCGTCTTGAGAAAGTGAGTTTAGCTAAATTTACCTGTGAATGGTGATGAGCCTCCAAGCCTCATTTTGTATTCTATTGTAATTCTATTGTATTCGCGAATGTTTTAGAAGTCGTAAGAATCTAGATCTACGCAGGATCCATTTTCCGCTACACGCCAAGTGGATGATAAAAACTGAAGGTACCTCTTTCTTTTCTCAAACAGGATAAAACATGAGAACGTTGTGGGATTGGAGGATTTCTACGAAAGTCGGACCCATTACTATCTCGTCATGCAGCTGTGAGTTTCCGCCTGACATTATTTAACGTTAAATTATCAAGTTAAGATCTTTTTTTTTTTTTTTAAAAGCCTGAATTTCCCGACTTGCTTTAAGCTTTAAGGTCGATTTTAGTTGACGGATGTCGCTTCTCCTTTGACAGCGTTTCGGGTGGCGAGTTGTTCGATCGCATCCTGGACCGGGGGATGTACTCGGAGAAAGACGCCAGCAGAGTGATCCAGCAGGTACTGCAAGCTGTCAGCTATCTGCACCAAAACGGCGTAGTGCATCGCGACCTCAAGGTACGCCAATGGACTGCAAAGTGAAAACGCACCCAGAAACACACACACACACACACACACACCCAAAGGTTCAAGTATCCTATCATTTCATAAACCTAAAAAAAAAATCTCCTTTGTTTCTGTGCAGCCAGAGAATCTCCTGTACTACAGCCAGGATGAGAACTCCAAGATCATGATCAGCGACTTTGGCCTCTCCAAGATGGTTGACAACGGTATCATGTCAACTGCCTGTGGCACACCAGGATATGTGGGTAAGAAAACAGGCCTGTTTTTATAAATTACATATGCTACCTACGTACAGCATAGGGGTCTGAAAATGGGTCATGTAAACATAAGACAGATAGGGGAGTCACAGTAAGACAAAACAAACAAAACCTAAATGGCAAACCTCCTTCATTATTCATACTTTCGCTGAGTTGTGCTCACAACAAGATCTCCTAACTTTCAGCTCCTGAGGTTTTGGCGCAGAAACCCTACAGCAAGGCGGTGGACTGCTGGTCTATCGGAGTTATCACCTACATCCTGTGAGTATCACTGCCGCCGTGGAAAGCACGGTCTAATGTGTGCGCTCCTCTGCAGATACAGACGTAAAGCTAAAGTCTTATACAGGGCACAGGTTGGATTGTGAACGGGTTAATCTGGTTATCGATTGAAAAGCTATTGCAGCTCATGTTTGTTTTTTGACACTGTATCGCTGCCTCAACATCACGTCGCTGTGATTGAGTTATAGCACCACCTAGTGAGCATCTAACACATTGGATTCATGTCCCCCCTCCCACACACACACACACACACACACACACACACGCACACATAAGAACATTTTCTACATTTTTCTACAATGTTCTTCTTCCAAAAATCCTAAAGAGTTCCGCGTTCTGTTGTTTTCTTGCAGACTCTGTGGATATCCCCCTTTTTACGAAGAAACCGAGACACGGCTCTTCTCCAAGATCATGAAGGCCCAGTACGAGTTCGATTCCCCTTTCTGGGACGACATCTCCGAATCAGGTAAACAACGTCGAGCGTGAGACACGTGACACACACAGAGAGCGCACCGCAATCTGATTCCTCCTCAAAGAGCACTGTCTTGACTCTGACGTCTTGTGTCAACGTTTTGATACGCAGCTAAGGACTTCATACGTAACATGATGCAGAAGAATCCCAACATGCGCTACAGCACAGACCAGGCACTCAGACACCCCTGGTGAGTCATCATCAATCGCCTCGTTATCGTACATCTTTTATTTTATATTTTATGTTTTTCTATATAGGCTACCTGTCTTTGTTGAACAAAAATGTCTCTAAACTAGTTAAAAGCTTTTTAAGATAATCCAGCATTGTGACCTTTTTGTTACCGTAGACAACACTATAGAGTAGTCACATCCATATGTTAAGCAATACTTACGAATTACATCAAGTAGGAAAGGATTCAGACAGAGGAAGTTCTCCGGATTGGAGATAAATCTACCTGCGGATTAACTTGAACGCTCTCTTTCCGCTGTGTTTCTTTTCTAGGATCATCGGAAAGACGGCGCGGAGCCAGGACATCTACCACTCTGTCAGTGTCCAGATCCAGAAGAACTTTGCCAAGTCCAAGTGGAAGGTAAAGGCCTCAGCGCGCACACACACACACACACACTGATTGTTTTCTTTGGCTCAGACACAGTAAGCTCATTGAGGGCTTGCGGTTGACAGTAGATGAACGGGGGCCTGACGTAAATCCTTCCTGATTAAGGACCATTCAATAGACATTGTTCCATAATCAAGGGTACTAATGGGTGATGTAGGGCTCTTACTGTAAGGGAAATCAAGTCAAGATCCAGTGCAATTTTATGTTTATCATTAAAAAAAAAAGGAGACACAAATCTACATGTGTATCTAAGCGCGGTTACAGATGGTCCGGTTTGATTTGGCAGCCGAGTAAAACGCTTTCGAATCTCTTCTCGAAACCTCTTGTCTGTAACAGCAAGCCTTCAACGCCGCCATGGCCATCAACCACATGAAGAAGCTGCAGCTGGCCCACTCGGAGACGGCGATACGGCAGGTCGACGTCCCGGACATCAAGGTCGTGGACCTGTCCTCCCCGACCAAGCCGCGCAAGCACCTGGACCTCCAGAGGCTTGACCCGGAGGTGGCGGAGATCAACGGGAACGTACCCGAGACGAGTCACATGTCCCTGCCCCCCAGCCCCATCGAACTGAAGAGCCACTACCACCCGCTGAGGGCCAGTCAGAGCCACAGCGAGACGCACCACGCGCCCACCATCGCCGAGCAGGGCAAGCACGCCTACCACTCGGAGCCTGCTAACCTCAACGGGTGCGTGTCAAACTCGCACGTCCGTCCGTCTGGCTTTCTGTGTCGCGTAGGACGAATGGATGGGGTGACCTAACCTCTCTCTCTCTCTCTCTGTCTCTCTCTCTCTCTCTCTCCTGTGTTTTCAGGTATGATAAAATCCACAGCGGCAAGGCTGTGCAGACCGGCGTGTGCTCAGTCATGTGAAGGTTTCCACAGAAGTCGCTTGGAAAGAAATATTTTATCCGGTACGGGGAATTACGTTCTTCTTTAACATACGGTCTCGTATGTCTCATATATTTAAGAAAGCTCAGTAGTTCAAAATGTTTCCCCGTCTCTACAGCGTGTGTGTCTTTCTGCCCTCTGCAGGTCAGTCTGACTGCATCGACTCAGCGTGCAGCTGATTAGTGTCAGCAGTCCCCTCGGTACTGAGAATGGAGAGCGGCTCCTCGGATTGACCCGAGTGGTCAGACGGTTCCAGAATCCCTGAGAGCGTTTTTTTTTTTTTTGAAAGAGTGCCTATGAATCCTCTCCCAGAGCACGCGCGCGCACACACACACACACACAGTTGAACATACAAGGCACACTCAAACAGAGACACACAGTATAGGGTTCACTTAAATAGTTTCACTGTCTCACACAGTATTCAAGATCTGTTTTCCTTATAGGGGGATATTATGGTCACACTTAATGCTGGGCTACACTTGAATATTAATTCCATAACTGGTGAAACACTTATTAACATTTGGTGGAATTTAAGCTTTGTATTATAAATCCTGCTCTTTGATCAGGGGAGTTTATTTTCATCAGCACATCTACAGTAACAGTTTATTCAAAATGTGGTTAAAAGTTGTTTAAGGAAATACAGTGCAACATGTAATGCAATAAGACAAATTATTGCGCTTGATTTGTTGTTGCTCTGTAACATATTATCCTATAGTCCAGCAGCATGGAGAAGCACAATGAGCTTCAAGGCAAAACTGCATGTTTTTTGCTGAGATTCAACCCTATAACTGAGTCTGTTGAAATTGCCTACTGCTGTGTGTGAATTGTCTCTTGTTTTGATCATCTTCCTTGTGTTACTTTTACCGTATCTTGTTTTATTTTTCTAAAATGTTTGCTAACTTTTTCTAAAAAAAAAATAATAATAAAGAAATGAATTGAATAAAAATGAAATAAAGAAATAAATAGAAAAAAGAACAATACATACAGGAGTTTTCCAATAGCGTAACTATATACACACTGACAAATTAACCAGCATACCACAAGTAAAGTTATCACTTGCCAATTTAAAGGTCCTACACGGTCCCAGTATGTGAAAATATCAGTGTAAATACCATATACTGTATCTTCATCATCATCACGCATAAGAGATTTTGAGATTTTAATAGCCGTGTGGAGAATGTTCTTCCACTTAGGTGGTTAATTCTGTATACTCTGCTTTTTCCTCTCGCAGGCTGTGTGTGGCTTTGTATTGATGTGTTGAGCAGATATTGATCTAGTCTCTGTACTGTAGGGGGTTTCCCTGTATGTTCGTCAATAAAGCTTGTGCACAGTTTTCGGTTGCGATGCCGTTGTTTTTGTCCATCTTGGCTATTCGTCTCGGAGGAGAAATATATTTACTCCTCATTACCTGATTCTGTGACCTAGCTGGTATCCCTAATTAAACTGACCTCCAGGACCAGTCACCGTGCTCTAGGTCTTCAGAAGATTAGGTAACACATCTATTAACTAAGCTTTGCTGGGATTACTAAGAGCCAAGTATTTAGAGCAGCAGGATAAACTACCTCCAGCCAACTGATACACAATAAACAAGTTCTTGCTAACAAGTTCATAAGAAAAGTTTAAATCTGCTGATATAACATGGATGACCGCGGAATAGAAACGATTCATTTTATTAAATTAAATGTAAATCACCAGTTGCTGTGTTATTTCCTTTGATCTGACTGCTTTTCTTATGCGTCATACAAAGCGTACCGTGCTCCTCTGATATAAGTGCACTTTCTACCCTTTCCTCCACCGACCTCCAGCTGAAAGGGCCTTCGCGGTTACGTGCATTTCCACCTCTGTTACCCCTGCTCACTTCCCAACGACAACATGGTTGACTTAAGAGAAAGCAGCTTTAGAGACAGACTGCCCATTCAAGGCAAACGCGTGGCACAGAACCCAGAAATATAGGGCAAAGGTCCTAAAACAGTCTTCTGCCAGTAGTCACAAACACGAATGACCGGAACCCAGAACTCAGTTGCTCAAACAGAAACACTGTACCTTTTACACATAATGACAACCCCCCCACTATCACGGAGGGATTACGCGTCGCACCCGCGGAATGTCTACGCTACAAACATGAATCAAACACAACATCCAGAGGAAAGGTTGATCCCGGACCTGAGTTTGCAAAAAAAAATGTTCCCTTTATGAACATCTAATGCCTGAGGAAGACCAGTAAAGGTCAAAACAAAACCTGCTCCCATCACAATAAACCACCGGACCAACGGAGCATCACTCCAATGTGGGGGTGTCGCTTCAATTTCACCCCCTGTACAACTCACCCCCTGTACAACTCACCCCCTGTATCACCCCCTGTACAACTCACCCCCTGTATCACCCCCTGTACAACTCACCCCCTGTATCAAGCAGTGTGTTTGCAACAGATGAATTACTGTATGACGTAGATACGGACAATAAAGACTGCATAGATGAATAGATTAGACAGACATGTTTAGAAAAAAATGAGAATTTAGTCAACCAGCACTTATACAGTGACGTTTGACTTTATAACTGTTTATATTTAAAACTGTTGTTTTGTTCTTGTTGCTGAACCATCTTTATTTAGGCTCACTACAGTCTCTGAGTCATTGTAAGCTATTGGAAAGCAACATGGTCACTGGTAGAAAACTAAAGTATGGTTCATGGTGCTTCTCTATTCAAATTGGAATCGTTTTGCTGTTAAAGGTCATGTAAGGCAATTTATGCACTCACTCTCTTATCAAACTGTATGAAGTTTCTGTCAGATATGGACAATTAATTCATACTATTCATACAAGTCCAATTTGTGAGACCTTCATCTTTGTCGGAGAAGGAGGAAGTATATTTACTAAGCAAAGGTTAAGATTAGTCACTGTACATTCAAACATGACATGTTTTACATATTTTACTTTGTGTTTTCCAACTAAAACTATTCAGTATCCTCATAAGAGGGTCATGAGACAGTTTATCATGTTGAAGGAACAGGAAGAAATATGCTTCCTGAAAGAATGAGTCAGATACTAGCATGTCATCGTAAAACTTGATACAAATGTAGAATTGTGAAAAGATAGATAATAATATTTGTTTATGTTTTTGTAAACGTTTCAGGAAATAGCCAAGATGGGGAAAAAATGATAAAGCTCCTTCTAGCTGAACAAATAAAGACTCCAGAGTACAACTTCAGACTGTAGAGAGAACCTAAAACACATTACATTTAATGCTATTTTTATGTTGAATTAATCTTCCTAGCTACACTGTATTCATTTATTTGCTTTCCCTCCCTCTTAAACGAAGGTCACATTCGAGTGCCAGTTTGTGAACAACTGGTCTGGGAGCTGTTCCCCCCCTGCACACTGTCTGTCACTTTGTTTTGTACCTAACAAGCACATTTCTATCCTCTATCTAGTGATACAGAACCAGCGGTGCCGTGAGAAATGTTTTATCCCAAAGTCCTGAAACCATAGTACCAGAGGTGGGGACAACTACGCTCAAGTATCAGAGCCAGAACCAGAGCTAGCTGTCAAGAACAAACCGTCCCAACCGGCCTTAACACCCGATGGCCAGCAATCTGACTTTGTCTCCTGTTTTGGGGGGGCTGGGGCTGAAGCAGTGTTGAGAGATCTGCGAACTGTACAGCACTCTCTTGTCTGTTTTGGACCATGAAGACCTTGATGTGTCACACCTCTGCGGTACTGAAGCTCTGGTAGAGGTCTAATGTTGTGCTTGTTGTCTTAGGCCCTTCTGGAGCTGTGCTTTACTCTTCTATCAGTTAGTCTCACCAGCTGAAGGTCTTGCAATGCAGGCTGTCGCCTGCTGTATCCTCTAAGGGGGGGACCAGAGTGCAGATTTGGCAGCCAAGCGTTTGGCTGAAGTTGTTCTGTAGGTCAAGACAGTGTTAGCCTGTTGCAGAATTGTTTTTTAGCTGGTGGCACAAGCACATAATGTATTCTTTCTGCAATCTTGTGATTGCAGAAAGCAGAGATAAACAAAAAGGACCACGATAAATCAAAACTGTTTACAACATGTCAAATCGTTTTGCTCAAAATATTTGTACCACTATTAAAAAGGAAGATTGAAGAAGTGATGGCAGCTTCAAAATAGTGTCAAGAGACACTGGCACTGTTGGAGGTCCAGCAGGTTCACGTAAAGGTTCCCATAACCAATGAAACCTAACTTAGTACTATCTTAACCTCTCTCTCTGTCTCTGTCTCTGTCGGCCAGAATTGCTTTTCCTTCCAGCAGAAGAATCAGCACCTCTCTTACAATCTGAAACAAAACTACACAAACTATGACTATGTGATGAACACATGACCCCCCCCCCCCAAACATCTCCATGTCAAGATGTGGCTGGCCTACCTGACATTGACAATCCATCACTCTCCTGAGGTTAATTTCTTAATGGCGACGTCTATCTAACTCAACGATAGATACGGTTTATTCGTGAACCTGATCCTTACAGAACAGAACGTTGTGAGTTAATTCCACGCGCTGAAGTTACTCATATGAACTATGATAAATAATGAAACAAAACATTTAACGGAGCGCAGGGGAGCGCGGGGGACACGTCATGGAGGGGATATTGTGATGACAGCGGTAGTGACATGCAGAAGAAGAAGTGATGACCTGAAGTGCAACAGAGAGGAACGAAAGTGATGGAAAGGACCTACTTCAATTACATCGCAGACAAAGAGGTATTTGGCTGATCCCATAACAACAAGAGTGTCACTTGCAAATAATACATCTTTCGATCAAGATGGTCTCCAAGATGTGTACTGACACGAACGTTTCTTGTGACTGGTTGACTGGTTGTCAGTTTGACCAAGTTGTCTACTAGTGACACATGGCTTTCTGTGACAAAGATCAGACTCAATTTCACAACTCTCTTGCCTCACGTCTCTCCTTTTTCTGCAGTGGGGAACCGGGGCAAAGGGCAGAGTGTTTTATTACATTTACACATAAACACTGTAATCTCTCATTGCTTCAGTGTCTGCTCACTTCCACGGTCAGAGAGCACACACATGCTAGCGCACTTCAGGACCGCATGATTACAAGAACTTCCAATGAAAATGATCTATTTCTGTTTATGATAAAGAGTACTCAAAATTGTGTGTCAAAATGGCAGTCCTACAAAGCATGTCAATCAATAATGTGGGCGGGCTCCTTCCAATCACAAAGGCTGTGATTGGACACTAATCAACCTCTCCTGATGGAGAGCAATGTGTATGACAACAAACCACGCCACACAAACAAAACACACACGCACGCTGTCCAATGTTCAAAAGCATGTGTAGTATGAGTTCTGTCTTTGTTTACTTTTACAAAGGTATGGTTGGAGATTCTATTTGAGAGTGACAACCAAGTATATGTGACAGATGTACAGACAGACAGACAGACAGACAGACAGACAGACAGATAGATAGATAGATAGATAGATAGATAGATAGATAGATAGATAGATAGATAGATAGATAGATAGATAGATAGATAGATAGATAAAATACAAATAAATAAATAAATATGTATTCACCTACATACACAGATAAATATACGACACCCAATTTCCCATGAATACAATGGGGTGGGAACAAAGAATGTGGACGTAGAGGCTCCATAAAGTTGAGCAAATCGAATGGATTCACCTTTGAGATCATAATTTTTTTTTGTTTGCTTTGGTTTGTTTATTGAGTACACGTCGATGAACATTGGACTACATTTTGGATCTAACCTGTCTCGAACCGTCAATACGTTTATTTGTTCGTATTACAACGTGTGAAGAAGTCACTTTCCTGTACAGCACCATATGCTTTTCACGTGATAATGCTGCAGTACATTATTACACTGGCAGGCATGTTATTATCAGGGATGTAGTGGTAAAAAAAGGTGAGCAATCTTTGCTGTATGGTCGTCCGGACCATAATGTAAAACAACAACTGCATCATTCACTTTTGTTAAAGAAATTCAAAATCCAAAATTCTAACACATTTTGGGTAGTAGACCTAAAAACTATTAAAGTAAAACGTCTCAATCCCCTAATATTCATACTCATATGTCATTTCTTACTCAGGTTTTGGCTTCGTGTCATTATCTGTGACTGTGAACTACAGTTTACTACTGTGCTCACAGGATCATTGCTGCGGCACGTTTTCTCAAAGAAGTTGTACTATGTCCATCTTTTCGTCAATTCTGTCAGACATCAATGCATCGTTTCTACTTTGTTGTCAGTGTCGGCGGGGCAGCGCAAGGTAAGGGAAAGCTTGTTTTTACACCCCCGGTCTGTCATACTGAAACGCCAGTGGGTGATGTTTTGACTTTTCAGAGGCCAAACGTTAGTTTAAACGTGCGTAAACGCCCCAAAAGAGGTGCGCAAATCCTGTTTCTGGAATAAAGAGGTGGGTTTACGTGCGTGTACCCTCTGCTAGGTCTCTGATCATTATACTGTATGTGTCATTGTAGCGATTGCATGACCCAGGCCTCTAACGTGATGTCACATGCACAATGTTTCCTGGTGGGAATATTTTCTTTGCTTTTCACTCTGGAAAACCTCACCCTTTTACCCACAAACCATAATCTCCAAAAAAGCCCGGTCAGTATTACCAATAACTGCACTAGGGAGACTGGTTATGGCTTAACCAAGACTCCACCCACAAAACTGTTTACAAACACACACAATCTCATGAATATGCATTTCCTTGCCTCTTGTGGGCGTTGACGTTGGTTCACTTGTGTTTAAATTCTAGAATCTTTCCTTGTGTTTTTGCCTTTGGGTGCTTGATTGAGCCGAACAGAAAGGAAAAGTCAGCATTCAGGGTCCCTTTCAATGTAAGTGACAAAATGCAAGCTTTGTTTTGTGCTTATAGTACGCAGATTTGATTTCAGTCTTGTCTAACATTTTGTTGTTTTCAAAGATTTTCAATGTGAATTTTATTTATTTATTTATTCATTAATTTCATTTTATTTATTTATTAACATTTTAATTACAGAGGCCTTCGGCATTCATATTTGTAATATTCATGTATTGTTTCTGCTTTTCCTTCACAGAATTCAACTAACAAGACAATATGGAAACGATTGGTGAGATCATTCCATTCGCTAAGGGGATGCTGAGCCAGAGGCCCAGCCGGGGCATGCTGAAGATCTACATGCTCGGCACGACTCTGGCTCTGTTTGGAGTGGTTGGTGGGCTTGTGGAGACCGTTTGCCTACCATTTTTGGAGCAGGAGACCATTGAGGAGACAGAAACCGAGCTGATTGTGGAGGAGAAAAAGAGCAAGAAACAGATGTTGAAGCCACAGATTACCACCGTAAGCCGTGATGTTGTGGAGGTGCCGGAAACAACAGAAATAACACCCAAAGCTAAGCATCTGGTGATCGCTGGCCAGAGGAGCACAATCAACCGCATTCACGCCTCTTAAAGAAGCTCTCCCTCTGAAACTGAGTCATCATATGAATTACAACACTCTCAATTTGGAAAAGGCGGCACATTAAATCATTATGATTTCATTGTGCTGATTCCATCATGATAGATTTCTTGAAGTCTATTCTATTGGCTCCTTTTGACTGGCAAACAGAAGATGGAGGAGTAAATGTCCTGAAAACTGCAGGATACAGGGATGTCTGGCTGCTGGGCAGCAGATGGTCTGTGATGAATGTGATGGAGAAATAAATGTTTATGTTTGTATTCATTTGGGAGTCTAATAAATTTATTTTAAGTAAGCAACTGATTTTGGTCATCATTATTATGGCCCTGTAATTATAGCCCTGTTATGACTGATGTCACCAACACCTCAAAAAGTTTCACTTGCACAGTAAGTTTTTAGAAAAAAAATGGAAATTCTAAGGGATTCAAGTGGTCATTTCACCAAAAATGTGTTGGCATCAAAATGCAGATGAAGGTTGAATAAAGTCACCACAAAAACAATTAGCATATAGCACATTTCTCATAGGAAAATAATCTCAATTTCTGATAAAATATGACATGGTATGAAAAGTATATAATCAGTCTTTACAAAGTGCAATTCCAATTTAATACAGTAGAGGGCGGTAGCAAAATATGCCTCGGCAATCCAGGAAAGCACGACATCCGCCAGACAAGCGGAAATGGCTTCATATATTTACCAGCAGTAGCCGAATTTTAATCCGATAAATAAAGGGATTTCGTCTCTAATATAGTTTAACACAAAAAATAGAGACCGACGATTTGCGGATGGCGGATCCGGCGGTGGCATCCAGTGGTTCGCTCAACGCAGGAGGGGTAGGAGAGTGTTTATTACTGCCACCATCGTGACAAAATTACCCAGATGTACATTTTGGCTCATGTTCACTAGTTGAGCCATCTGGCTAAAGTAAACACCTACTGTAGCGTTTGTGCATCAACAACAACAACAAAAATACACCGAGCAATTTCAGTACTACTGTATGAATATTTGACTACTACCTGGATCATCCTGCTGAATTTCACCGCAGGGTAACTTTCCCCGATGACGTTTAACTCACTAGATGTGTCCCTTCGTGTGTTTTCCAGCGGTCGAGTAGCGGTAAAGCCTCTTCCAGCCCCGCGGAAAACTACCACCTTGCTCGGCGTCGCACCCTGCAGGTGGTGGTCAGCGCCCTGCTGACGGAGTCCGGCTTCGAGAGCGCAGAGAAGGCAGCTGTCGAGTCTCTCACTGAGATGATGCAAAGTTGTATGTGGTGAATCGTCTGCTTTTATTTATTGCATCTGTTATTGTATCTGTATTATTGTATCTGTTATTGTATCTGCAAGTGTCGCCCCGTATCTGTAAATTATATGATGGTAGTATGCCGAGATGTATCCAAAACGTGTGCTCTTCTTTTTGTTTTTGTTCCAGATATAACTGAAATAGGTCGCTGTGCTAAAGCCTACTGTGAACACACAGCCAGAAGCACCCCCACGCTCTCGGATACAGTTGTCACACTCATTGAAATGGGTGAGTGAGTGCAGGACACCGACATTGCAATCACATAATGATAACACGCTCTTGAATTGAAGATTAACGAGATTAAATCTGTCACTGCAGGTTTCAATGTAGACACTCTCCCGGTGTATGCAAAAAGATCACAGAGGATGGTTATAACCGCCCGTAAGTAGGCGTCTCTCTACTTATACTGATCTTCAGGGCCTGTGTCTTTGACCAAGTATTTAAGAGTTATCCAAGTTTCCTTAGGTACTTTACAAAATTAACTGTCAAACTTTATTCTTGACTGGTATTCTTTTCTGGTGGAACATTGATTGCACTCACATTTTTGGTTTTATTTCAGCTCCAGTGACGAACCCCCCTGTGACTCCCAAAGCGCTGACGGCTGGACAGAAGCGTACGCATCCCCCTCACATCCCCAGCCACTTCCCAGAGTTCCCTGATCCTCACACCTACATCAAAACCCCTGTGAGTCAGCACTTTTCTATTGAAAACCAGGGCCCTCATTTTTCAACGTTGCATATAGCAACAATAACGTTGCGACCATGCATACGATTATTTCTCAGCAAAGTGTGAGATTTATTAACCTGTATTTACACTTCAGAGTATTTGTAAATGTAAACACAGTTCTGGCAATGCTTACACACAGCAGTTGATGGTACAAAGGGAGAACTGTTAATGACATGCCATCCACTAATTGAGCAAACTGTTAAAGCTGCTATCCCTCTACCGATAGTGAAGGGGAATTACAACAACAAGCCCTTACAGCTCAAAACAAGCTCAACTTTTCCCCTCCCCTGCGGCACCTCTTTGTCGCTCCTCTCCCTTGTCCATCAAAAAACCTCACACACTACAGGTGCCATTGCCACATGTAGATTTGTTATTCCACAGCCCACCATAGACTGGAAACTGCTAGCAATCCTTCTACCATAAATTGAATGTGTCACCATTGTGGATAGTGCCAGACACTAAAATCTCCTGCATAATGCTGCCTTGTCTCTATCTGTTGGTTGAAAAATACATCTAACTCTGCCCTCCACCTTTTGCACTAATGTTCCTTTAGTGAGTCATAATTGTTCGGCAATTTTCTTGACATTTAACTATTTTGTTTGTATTTCGGTCGCCAGCCTCTATTCAGATGAGGCAGAATTTACAGCAGCTCTGACCAGCTACCGAGCAATATTTTTTCTCTTATTAGTTAATCCACTTGGGATCCACTTTTGCTCTCTTTGACTGAGTCATATTAAACGTCAGACATGAGTGACATTTCATGCAGGTTAAAGGAAAGGCTTTGTTATTATATATGGTTTTTAAGGGCGTTTCTATGTGTTAATGACAATTGCTATGCACAAGCATGGTCGTTTAGAATCTGTCGGAGTTAATCAAGGCACCTTACTTACAGGTGTGCGTGCGTGCGTGCTGATTTGATATATACCAATTTTCTTATACATATTAACTTTCTATACTTTCTATGTAGTTAATAATTTGGATTTTTCTACACAATGTTGATAAATGAGGGTGAGTGTACATATTTAAATTGGGTTTTTTTTATAAATCCAAGATTTACATCCTCCTTGCTCCGCAGTGCGTTTACGGTTCATAGGTCCCATCTATATGTAGATATTGTATAAACCACCGATTATAGCGCTGCGAATTCTAAACATGGAACGCCACTTCATCATCACTTTTGACTTTTCATACAGTGCTAAACTGTGCTGTCCTTTCTACACTCAGACGTTTAGGGAGCCCGTGTCAGACTACCAAGTGGTGAGAGAGAAGGCAGCGTCTCAGAGGAGAGATGTGGAGCGGGCGCTCACACGCTTCATGGCCAAGACCGGAGAAACGCAGAGCCTCTTTAAGGATGACATCACCATCTTCCCACGTGAGTGATCCCGACCAAGCTCACCCTAATTCACGCCTATCATATGCATTAACATTTTGAAGTACGAAACACAGAATTGTGTTATTTTCCACTAATGTTATCTCTCACCCTACTGAACATGTGCTGTGTTTGCACGAGTCATAACGCAGTTGCCTGCGATTGTGTTGTCAGTGATCGCGGCGCGGCCAACCGTCATCCCGTATCTTGGCGCCCTCCTGCCCTCTGAACTGGAGCTGCAGACCCTGGAGGAGACGGACTCCTCCGAGCAGGATGATCAGACAGACAGCGAGAACGCTGCAGGAAACCTCATCACAGTGAGTCTTCACGGCAGCGCCTTGTCTAATGTCCGGGGACAGTAGGACTATTCATACCGACCGGGTCCCTCTCTCGGAAGTTAGGGAAACGTGGATGTACCGAGAACGTTATCAAAGATGCAGTTTTGTTACGCAAAATGAGGAAGCAGACTGGGAAATCTGGAACTTTTCGTAACTATGCTTCCATTGTCGAGACATCATTTCGTGTGTCCGTTTTGTCTCGCCTGCTGACCCTCAAGAAAGGGCACTTGTATAATCTAAAGGGGCTTTCCCACCTAATTACCAGCAGAATATTGAGGCCTATATGACATTAACTGCATCTTTTGTACAAAACAAACATTTGATATTATCCTAAGGATTTCAGTGATCTGTTTTCGAAGTGCTTAGTGTCAGCAGCTTGTTTTATTGTCCTGTCACAAGGCTGGATATCCAGATCCCTATATGGTAGCCATGGTGTCTATGCACGGCTGTTTCTGTGAACGACAGGAACAGAAGATGGCAAATGGTGGGATTAGCTATGCCCGACTGCCTTTGATGGCAATAGAGGGGTAGACCTATTAGTATTACCCAAGCATGTTGTTTATTTGGTGTCAAAAAGAATTTATCTGAAGCCAACCAAACCATCCGTGTATAGATCATTACATTATGTAATATGCTGCTATTCCTTTTCCTCCCTAACCCCAGGACGATCCAGGAGCTGACAAGGAGAATTCCATACTCCCCCCCAGTGGCGTGGTCCCCTCTGCCAAGGCCAGTGAAGAGAACATGATAGACAACCCATACCTCAGACCAGTCAAGAAACCCAAAGTGAGGAGGAAGAAGTGAGCTCGAGTCACACTGGACTGGAACACATATAGACTCGTATCCGCCACGGTGGTTGGTGCGTTCAGCAGTCCTGTCAGTGACTCACTCCTGATTTGACCCAATATTGAAGCCTGCTGTGATACCCTAGACCAGACCATTGGCTGCTTTTCCTGAATTCTGAGGCCAATACTGCTAGCGACTTGGGGCTGTATTGACTTACTTCCATTGAGGATTGCAGACCGTTTCTTTTTTTTCTTTTTCTTCTTCCATTAACTGTCAATTTGATCAGCAAGCACTCATTTCCATTTATATTCAAAATTTATGTAGTGGTTATTTTGTAAGAAATGTGTGTAATATAAAAACATCACAAGCGTACAGTCATTTTGTGAATAATAAACAGGATTTTTTTTTTACATGAGATTTTTTCTGTTTCTTGATGACAGTTTCAGTCAAACACGTTAGGGGGGAACCATTATAGTCATTGTCCTGTTTCTCTTGCTTGTTGAGACTGAAGTGGGGGAAGAAAAATTGAGACGGAACTGTTTTATATCTTTCCTCTGGCAGATTCATATTCAGGAGTAGTACAAACTCAGGTATGCCACTCTGCTCCTCTGCTTCTTAAACTCCTTGTCACAATTTAACTGAACAGAAAACAAAAGAGCATTAGATGCCACTTCATGTACAAGTGTTAATATACCCCACTGAAGTGGATTCCTATACAATGAATTTGTTTTCATATTGCAATAAAAACATGTCCCTTTGTTACACAGTCACAATCTGTGCGTAATTTCTGTTACATTTCTGAAACCAGTCAATAACGTGCAACTTCCTGGGGTCAGCAAGCACTATTTTTCAATACAAAAGCTGCCTTCTGATATAGTCATGGAATCGGCTTGCAACCATCTGTGTGAAAGGACTTGGCAAATATTCTCAACAATTTTGTACACTACTGTGGTTTTTGAGACTTCAGATTCTATGCTTCTAAGAAAATCTTAACACTCTTTTTTTAATAAATCTAATATTCCTTCTGTCATTTTGATATTACAGTTTTCAACAAGGGGTTGTATATATGGACCAGTGATTTTAAATATAGCTTTTTCACTGGCTTTTGACATGAAAATTACTTTGAATTCACCCAAAATACATATGGTGAAATATCGCTTTCAGCTATATAGCTTCACCCACCTCTACCCTCAGTGATCGCTTCTCCAGCTGAGGTAGTCTAGACCAGTCTGGGGACCCAAAGCACATTGGCCAGGTCACTTTCCTGGTCATAACTGTATCATGCGCATATGTGCCGGGGCTGCATTACAAAATATAAAACAGCTGTCACTTCATTCAAATACTAATCAATAGTAGCTGCCTTCAATTCATAGATGTCTGTCTTTTTTCTGTCTCACACTCACTCACCCTGGGCTGCCGTTAGCTGTATCAGACTTGCTGTTGAACCTCGATGCGGTTGAGTTGAAGGGTATTTTGCCAGGGGGGAGGAGCCTGGACCGTGTTTGATCCTGCTGGTATTTCTGGGGTGAAGGGGTCTCTGTCTGCTCATAATGGTGTGAAGACATCGTTGATTAGTCAAAGCTCACAAATGTATCTTGTGAAAAGACATCGTACTCTTTATTCAGTATAGAGGTTGGCTGATTGGTTCCAGAGTGATTAATGGGCTACTTGTCTTACATTTACCTTGTTACAAGACAAAAAACGCGCAGCGGTCCTTGCAGAAAGAACGTATCCTTTGTTACTTTCCGGTCTCTTCTGTATTTCATACATCATGGTACGAAACTGTGGAGCCAAAAAAACAAAATCAGACCACTCATATCCCCCTTAGTTCCCACGAAAATGTGACCAGCATACCCATTGTCGCGTTCAAATAAAGGCCTTTTTTATCATTTTATCACATTGTCATTTTTAACAGTTAGAAAGCTCCTGAAAGGTGAGTTTGGCCAGCAGCGTGTAGGACGGCAAAAAACTTTAATCACAAAGTTATAATGTAGGTAGGCTACGTGAAGAGAGAGACGCACCTCATGGTTGTCATAGCAACCAGGGCCACGATGCGGCGCTCCCCGCAGTGACATCTCGTTGCCCAAACGATTTGGCTCATAATAGATGGGAAATAGTTTCCTCTCCTGACAGCTGCCAAAAGCTACGCTCCTGCGGGCAGCTGGTTAAATTCAATGAGAAATTGTGATCAAACAGCTAGGCGAACAGATATAATACGTTTAAATTCACGCTGACATTTGTTACCTGTATGCCGAGCTGCCATGACTTCCTCTTGTTTAGACTTCCTGTAACGATGGTAACCAGGTTGGTGCATGCATTATGCAAATTGACTCTCTTGGTTTGTTCCTTGGTAGTATTGCTGTTTAGTGTTCCTAGGTGTGTGCCAAGGAATCAATAGAGATGAATTTGTGCAACTAAGCTACCATAAAACACAATTCATAGATCTTTATATTAAACATTAAAGACCAAAGAAATACCATTGGTAAATGCACACATTTAAAACGTTTGGTAATGGCTCAACAGAAGGGAACTCATTTAATGCCAGTTGTCAGGGGTACAGTTTAAGGACAGGCTAAGCACAGAACGTTTTCTTTCATAAATAACATGTCAAGACAAAAATATATATATATTTTGTGACACTGTCCTGTGTAGATTTGGCTTACATTTCTTGCATGAGTCGTGAACAAAGTAAATGGCATACTTCTGTAAGGCATTTCCAAAAGGCAACATTTCAG
>OMKK01008701.1:3253-13908 GCA_900302305.1 Polymixia japonica | reverse complement strand
GATAGATTTTTAAAAACATTTTTCCTACAGCAGTGCTTACTCAACTCTAATTATTTACAACTAATTTCAAGACTACAAACAGACCAATTTTACTTAACTTTTACCCAAATTGCAGTTTTCATGCTTAACAGCTTGTCTGTAATTCAAAGTTAAACAAATCTGCTTTTGGCTCCAAACAAATTCATATTCAAATTCAATTGAAGATTGTTCAAAGACAGACGGGCTAGGCCCACAAAATACAATGTGGGTCAAAGTGGAGCAAAGCATAGTGATTAGGATTAAAGTGAATGTTCCTAGTCATTAATTTATTTGGGAATAGGCCTACGTCTGGAAATAAAAATAGTCTTTATGACGATTTGTTGTCGACCTATTTGATGGAACCTATTGAAAATATCAAATTGGTCTAAGTGTAATTTGTTTTAAATTAGCTTTCCAAATATAAAGTCTACTTTTCCCAAAGCTGATAAATGTAAACGTGACGTGGACGTTGTTATTTATGGATAACCACCGATATTCCATCACTTTAAAACAAAAATTAAATGAAAAACCTCGTCGTATAGGTGGAAACTACTCTTGATAACTTCGAGATTAATCGTTGCTTTGTTACAGTAACGAACCCATGAGAAGCGTCGCCAAACAGTCGATCGACACTCACCATTTGCGCCTTTGAATAATCCATCACAACCTACAAGTCTTATATAGTTTTTCGTTGTTTCTTCCAGGAAAATAAATCACGTCGCATGACCAATTTTAAGTAGGCTAGAACCAATTCCAGCGATCAAACGTAAATTAAAACGTAAGTAAAAAATCGAGGCTAGCGGCGGGGTGCCTGAGATTACCTCCCTGGTCACTGCTCATGGAAATTCAAACATCTTTGATTGTCTGACTGAGTGGCCTACACCCCCAACTTCGATGAATGAAAGGCCCGCCCCATGCCTAAGCTTGTAAAGTGGCCATTCTTATGTAGCATTGCCTAGTTCACCTATCGGGTTGTAGGCTACCCACCCACTTCATAACTGATGTAAGCTTTAAGGGGAACAACCTATCCTGAAACGCAATATGTTTTTCTGTGATCTCGTTCTCTAGCAAACTGGAGTCTTGACTGTCTGGGTTTATTTTGGCTCCAGGCAAATTTAATAGTTGTGGGAATCTTGTTCATTCGCACAAACCCTGACTTAACTGTCCGATATTATTGATCTCAGAGAGAGAGAGCTATTGGTACAACCAAAGAACCAGCGTGTGTTTGATGTAATCTTTTTCACTTATAACATTGTCTCATTTATAGAAATCGGAAAGCCTGTAAGGCAACTCAGTTCAGGGGTGCCGTAATGTGGGTGGACATGGGGGAGCCTTTCGGAAGAGAGGAGGGTCTTCATTACTTGCTGCATTAGCATAACTAGCCTATAACCCTTGGACAGTTTGTTGTTCGTTGTTGAAACCAGAGACACAATTGACAGAAAAGCTAAAGTAAATATTCATTTTTCATTAATGGCATGGACGTTAAACTGATTAATCAAGTTTTGGTCATTATTTAAAGCAGTTCTGGTACTAGATAAAAGTAATCCAGAGCTTTAATATAATATGTTAAAATTCTATTTTCGACCAACATGCTACACCCTTCTGGCTCTAGCCCCGCAATATTAGTTAAACCGACGAAGAGGTAGATCAGTAGCCTAATTCACGTCTCATTGTGATTTATTTGACCACTAATAAATATAAATATTGCAACACCCTCCTCCAGTGACCTCATCTCCTGATTGAAATTTCTAAAATTCTTTGAAAACAGCTTCCCTCAAAGAGACGCAAGATTATTTCTACCCCAGTCAAAATATAGTTTAGGTGTGCTGCAGGTTAAGCAGTGTGGCGAAGCACAGCTGTGTGCTTTTTTTCAATTGGTAGGAATCAGCTGTCACTCCTACTACTTTGCCTTGTAAACCAATTATTTGCTTGCAAGACTTGTGGAAATTTTCGATTTGTGAAATCACTACAGAGGTACTTCAAGCGACCTTGAAAACTCCAGGGTCGGGCAGAGGTGTACCACATAGGTGTAGCTTGTTTTATAAAGTAACGTAAGCATTTCAACAACTTAAAACAAGTTAAATTTGAGACTGAATTCTGATGAGTTGAATATCCGTTGAGTTAAAACATTGTTAAACTCCATGTATCATTATAGTTAAAACGTGATTAAAAACAATGCCAAAACACTTAGATGGAAAGAGCATTGAAATATTTTACTCAAGTAGGATTACTTCAACAAAAGTAAGAGAATATCTTACAAAAAGTTAACTACTTAGTTTCTTTTTGACAAAAGAAAATTCTGTTTCATAACTGTCCAACCAGTTAATAGGTTTAACCCATAGGGCAATTAGCCTAAACTATTTTTAAATAAGATTAGGGATTATATTCTGCTCAAATCATAAAGTTAGTGTTAAGGTGCCATCTGTAATATGTTAAAATCAAATAAAAGTCAAATGACCATACTGTATTGTAAGATATAGTATAATGGTGATGATCTGAAAGGTTCTCCTCTCTGTTTTGATTGTGCCTCAGTAGCACTGTGTCCATTTGTTTCACTTTGACGGCCCTCAAACAGATCCCCCCCTCAGCCTGCACAAGCCAGAACACAATGCTTGTTTTGGTTTTGTATTGTAGTTCCCCTCACCAACGCTAGAGTGCAGATCTTACTTATAGCACCTTTAATGGTGGAATGTGAAGGCCAATATGAATGTGTTTGGTAGCATTGCAGTAAATATCATACCGGACGCACTGCGAGAATAAAAGAAAAAGTTCTTAAAAGTACCCACTGCAAGTACACAAAAAGTGACTGGAATATGATAATTGTTCCAACTTCATAATTTGACTGTCCTGGCCCATGATGATATAATAAGTAAGTTCTAGAATTGAACAGTAGGCCTTTCTTGTAATATGCCACTACTCTGGAGATAATAAACTTATAACCCATGTTTAATTTAAACAAGTTTATTTTACCAGCATGTAATTTTTCCCTGAAATGAAAACAGATGCCATAGATTTCTGAATGAAATACAGTAAAATTATTTTTTTACATTCATGTGTAAATGACGCTCTCTAGTGGCAAAACATGAGTTTCACAAGAATGTATGCCCAAACACACTAGGAAGGTACATACCATGCACTCTCATTAGGGTTGGGGTTCGATAGCATTTTATCGAATCTGAATCCAGTTTCAAATCCAAATCCATCCGAATCTTTTTGGGAAATTGTTAAGGGAAAATAGTGGACAGAGCATGGGGAAAAATGATCTCATAATCTGTGCTGCTTTTATTGCCCTGTTGAACCCACAGATTTAATTACCTTTTTAGCATAATATGTTGTTTTACTATGGCCACAGCAAATGATGGCAGTTGAACAAAGATCCAGATTTCAGATTCCATCCGAAGTGTTTCTAGGGGGTTGGGTAAAGGTAAAGGATAAAGTGGCACAACCCCCAACCATCTCTGACCCTTGTAAAGTTCTTTGAAGAATAGGGGGGGGGGGAGGTTCAATAAGAGATTTGTTTAACGTGGATCTTATCAAATCTGGATATTTTATCAATGCGGAACCAGTTCCAAATTGGTATTGAACCCCAACCCTAACTGTCATGTGATCAATGTAATAGTAATATTTGCTATTGCATGAGGAAACCTTTCAGGGTACAAGTCAACTCTGCAAACAACTACCCCAAAACACTTGTGCAACACACAGAGATAGGTTTCTCCTTTATTAGGTTCATCAATATTTTACAAGCAAAAGAACTTAATAAAGGCCAAATTAAATATCACACACATATTATACGAGGCAAAGATAAGTACAAGGTTCCCAAGTCCTGCCGATATCCACTT
Organism: Polymixia japonica; assembly: GCA_900302305.1. NCBI lineage: Eukaryota > Metazoa > Chordata > Actinopteri > Polymixiiformes > Polymixiidae > Polymixia > Polymixia japonica. The sequence goes on along the minus strand of OMKK01008701.1, from coordinate 10,048 downwards.
TTGTCCGAGAACTGAAAGGAAGATAGAAGAGTTTTCAATTAGAACCAGGTGTTCTTGTGACAAATCTGAAAAATAAATAGCTGATCATTAAATTTCAATACCTACTCCTCTAGATTTTGTCAATGCCAAGCTCTTCAGGTGTGGAGATTCCAAGTTCATCTAGTGTTGGCCGCAGTTCTTGAATGAGGTATGGGTAGATCTCTTTATGGGGGCCGGCTTTGTCCTGTGGAAACAGCAATAATAGCATACTATTGCCGTTTTCTACTTTTGCTTCTACAATAACATATTTTTCCCCACGAAATAAATTAAATTAATCTTATCTTTAATTATCACCAATTGACTACTATTATTTACAAAGATGATGTTTTACAATTTTCCACTCAACAATTAAAACCATGAAGAGTGGCCATAATATTTGAAGCCTTATTTCTTGACATTTGTTTCTCACCTTGACAGCTTCCAAGATTCGGATTGCACTAGCCAAGTCATTTAACCTTCGACAGGCCTTCAGAGCTGCCTCCAGAATCTTTGGTTCAGGTACCAGATCATACCCAATCAAGGTGTTCATCCCTGAAAGTAGAAATCAACATTATCAATTTAAGGACAGCCAATAACACCATATTTCATCATTACCGTTGTTTCACCATATTCAGGCTTCCAAAATATTTTCCACTGCAAAATTCCATACCATTTTCAGACCTTAATCTTTACTGGTTGTGAAGATTTTGGGCAGTGTTTGACATGATGTATGCTGATAGTGGCTGAAAATAATTTTTCACAATAGTATTACAATATGAAAAATGATAGCATGTTTACAGTGACATCTAATCACATGCATGAGCACCTAACTTTAGCTAAAAGTGGGGTGGCAGAATCCATATTCAGACAGGGGGTGGGGGGGGCAGAGTATGCCACTAATAAATAAAGAGATTACCCAAATCAAACTTAGTTTTGTAACTACAACAGCAGTACAACCACCACTGCCACCACAGCCTGTAAGGGACAGCTAAAGAACAATACCAGAGCGGCAATGCGCCTGCCAGTACAGGAACAAGCCAGTTGTCAAATCAAATGTTGCCTTAGCTAACTAAGTTTAGCAGCAATGTTAAATGACATCAAGGCTGTCTTTTGTGTTCAACCTTTTGTTTGAAAAATAAATGAGGCTTCCAAGATGATATGCAATGTAACATTGATTGCTATATTAAATACATATATGAATTGCGAAACGCTGTGCTTTTCCTGCAATCTAGCATGTTGTGCCTAATATGCTATACCATTAATGTAAGACATGGGAGTGTCACTGATTTATGGTATGGTTTTTTTTTTTAAAGAAATGGTGTTATTTATGAGATTGTATTTGTATAGTTGTCAATGACAAAAATGTGTGGGGGCAAAAAGACAGTTGCCCCCACAGATTTAAAAGTGTGTGGCAAGAGCCTCATTTGTCCTATGGAGTAAGTGCCTATGATCAAGTGTATCAGGACTGAACAAGTACCCCCACCCCCAATACTATTGCAGAGTTATCGCCCAATACCAAAATATTTCATGACCTGTAAATTATGAAATTCCAGATTTTCCAAACCGGTATAGTTTTCCTGAACATTGCAACTCTGCTTTATATGAAAACAAATGGTTTAATAATCTTGAAAAATAATTGTAGTATACCCAATGTGTAATTTATATTAATATATATATACATTTCAAACATTTATTTTGCAGCTGAAATAGATTTAACATAACAAATCTTTACATTTGGATGCTTGCTGAATTAGCCATTTGCTGCATTGCTCCAATATAATCAAGTGTTTGCAAAGATGGATTGTGTTTTCCAATTTGACGTGTCTGTCAGTAGGACATTTACATTTTCTTTCTCACAATTAATTATACTGAAATGATGACTACGTTATTTTCTGCTATTTCTCACACCTACCTTTTCTCAATTCCCATGCATCAATGTCTGGTTTGTTGAAATAAGTTACCCAGCGGGCATCAAACTCTTCATCCGTCTCCTGCTTCCCATGTGAGTAACACCTTGAGGCCAAAGGGGCTACACAATGAAAACAAAGGCAGTATTAGCAGGTTTGAAATTTGTCATCAAAGTACCCACAGTGGCATCTAGTGTCAACCAATACAGAAATGCATATGGCACACAGTCAAAGATATCTGCACCCAGGGACGTGGAAAAGGGTTACTTGCCATCTTGAAATATGTTCCAGCTGGACCCTTGCCAAATACTGACATGACCTAGCAGGCTGGGAAAACACTGACAGCCCAAGAGGGCATGATATGCAACCCGAGACATAATTAAAAGGAGGCTTTAAAAATGGAAGTGTAGCCAGTATGAACCCAGTGTTGTATTACTTAAAAGGAGTTAACGTATATGACACATGAAAAGGAAAAAAATCGAGCCCAACATAGCCCAACGTTAGCTAGCCAAGTTTATGTCCTAACGAACATAATGACACAGCGGAGTGTGGTGCAGATTATCCTAAGATGTTTGATCGTTGTCTACTCAAGGTAGTTATTTAGCATTACCTTGCTAAACTATGCATAACACCAAAAGCATAGAGGCTAAGTTAGCTAATAGAACAGGGATCACAGCCACAGGGCCCGACTCCGAGCCTTCAACTGGGTCACGGCAAGGACATGAACAAAACTCAACGGGATACTTTAACATGTCATAAGCAACTAACACCGCTTTAAGTTTTTCTTGTACATACAACTTTTACTTAAACATTTACATCAATGAATGCTCATCACGCTACATTTAATGGTGAAGCGAGCGTTTTATTTTGCGTTAGCTGAGCTAATGTTAGCTAGCTAGCGCGTTAGCCAAGCAGGGCGCCGCAATGTGCCGGTCAAAGACACCGATTTCCGGTCACATTTTTCCCCTGACTGCCCGTGAAAGAGAAATCACAGTGAAAAGTGTTTGTATAGTGGTCAATACCTTGACACCGTGGCTGCGAACGTGTTACACTCCGGACACCGGAGACTGAGAGTCGGACGGCGGCTCTGAACATGATGTGGAGAGGCTAGCTGTGATAAGTTGAAGGGACACCAGCGGATAGGATGTGCAGAGAGGATCTAGCCGCTTGGCTGCTCACGTAGGTAATGTCCATACTGCGCATGTGCAAAGTAAAGTTTCCTCATATATTGTGATATTAAAGCGATATGACAACCCGTGGTATTGTTAGGCACGTAGTGACCCCCCCGTAGTGAATATTCATGATGATTCATGACACACAATATGCTTTTTAGACTATCTTCATCTCAGGATGAGTTGACCCTATTGGAATGTGGACCATTTTGAACATGTTTATGCATACATTATTATACTCTGTAAACATACGAATGAGAATTACATATTTCTTATTTTATTTCTTTTTTTTTTTACTCCACTTGCAATTACATCTTGCACTGGGAAACTTGATTCATTTGCAGAACGAGGTAAAACGGGGATTGAGTTAATACATTATGTATGTAAAACTATACTTTGACCGTCCAGGACAAAAACGGGAGGTTTTAAAAAGACAGACATATTTGCGAAGATCCCGCCCAGCCTCTTTAAATTAATGTCGTAAGTTCACCCATAAAACAATTGAACTGGATTTTGTGCCAATATAATCGATTGTTTTACTGAGCTATATTTAATGCAACATGGAATAAGTTTTCCACTGTACTTCAAGAATCAGGAAGGTTGGGAAATGCATCGGAACAAAGCAATAGTTACACTGCTTACATAATTTTGCATGCAACGCTATGCACTGTAAACAAAAGTGGAGTGAACATCATTCAGACTAAAACTCCCGCTCAATGGTTTCTTCACCCCAAATACTGATGAGGGTTTGCACCCCCTTAATTGTCCAAACTGAAATTTCCCTGTAGTTCAGGTGTGATTTTTTTTAAATTGTAGTTGTAGCCAGCTAGATAAAGGTAGTTTCATTTACGGATGTCACAACACATTTGTTTAAGCAGTTACGATCAAGAACATTGCTAGCTCCACCTGAGGGTTCCTGGCAGCTTTGGAGTACCTCCTGAAGCTGCATCAAAATTGAGCTCTGATGCAGAACTACTCCAGTGGCGCGGCTTGCCATGGCAAGTTCTGACAGTAGAAAAGGCTTAATAGAGGGCAGAATCCAATTTGAAATTTGTGGGACTTGTGTGAGGTTATAGACACAATAAATCAGCTTTGTTTTTTGAGTGTTTCAATGTTTTTACTTGACAAAATTATTTAATGGAACTTTTAATTTAACCAATTTTATCAGAGTATTACTAAATTATAATGATGTGAAAGATTCGCAACTCTTCCATCACAACCTAGAACAGCATAGAGTCTAGATGCATTTTCAAATGAGTATATTGTTTCAGTGACAATGTTTCACAGTGAAACATAAAAAAGGGAAATCATCAAAGCATACAACATAATTTGTTATTCATATGATCATATGTTCCTGGGAAGTTGATAAATATCTGTAGATATTAATAACTCTCTCCCAAAGAATTAATAACTCTCTCTCCAGAAAAATGAATCTGGAGCAACCATGATCCATTGACAATAAATTGGAGGCCAGTTATAAAGGGAAGCTTTGCCCTGTTGGCTCCATCATACAGTATATGATATAGTAGTGCTATCAGTTCTGAATCTGAGCCCACAGTAAATGTTCACTAGTAGCGAGCTGTCCTAGGACATGTGAATATCATATTTCAAATCAAACTAATCAGAACCTTCTGATGAAACTGGAAAAAAGTATGTTAAAATAAGCCTCTGTCATTTTGAAGAAGTTGAAGGTGAATTTATACTCCAGTCCTCCAAACAGGCTCTCTTGGCATGTGAAGGGGGACTGCAAGTTGCCCTCGGGAGAACTCTCTGCTTGTCCTCTTGTAGGGTATCGAGGGCTTGAGGCGGTTGGTAGCCAGGTTCCTGAGGGTCCAGTGGGTCTTTGGAGAGCAGGATGCTGATGGCAGGGACTGTCTTATGCATGGTTATGCCAGGTATTCCATGTTGTAGACCCTCCCAAACCTCATTCACCGTCTTGTAGTGGAGCTTGGACACCTGGTGCAGCCCACCCAGTTTACGTTTTAGAATCTCAACGCAGGTGATAGTCTTGGTAACCCCCCTGCCTGAGCCTGTGAAGACCACCTGTCTCAGTACCTTCCCATCTCTGCCCTTTCCTTCTTCCTGCATACGAGTTGCTGCAAACCGCAGTAGATTACGGATCTTGCTTCCTTCTTTGACTCGCATGTGCAGGATGTCTGCTGCTAGTCCTGGGATGGGAAAGGGACTGGAGTCCTCCGTGCGGCTGACTCTCTTGAAGTTGTTCTGGTTCAGTTGTGAAGGCGAAGATGAAGATGGAGCTGTAGGGTTGAATGAAGCAGATTGTAGTTCCATAACAATGTTGCTTGCGGCTTATGAGCTCTTCATCTGCCCTCAGGCTTCAGTTACGAATACAGAAGCAATGGACTAACGCAGGAAAAAATTGTTTCTGAGACAACTGTGTTAGATTATGTGCATATCTTCCTTAAGATATGATGAACTCTTCTCATAGATTTAGTAAAAGAAACTCAAAGTTTGATCACCTTTGTGCTCCAAACTAATCTTCATCTTCTTTCCGTTGTTTTGATTCCCATTTTGTCCTTTTTGGAGCCCTGTAATTAGGGCTGGGAGAATTTTGAGGACATTTCTTCCTTTAACCCCATAGATGCGAAGGAAAAATAAGCCGTTGTTCTATTCAGCACTGACGACAGCTGATGCCAACAAACACATATGAGGCTCAGTGAGAGACATGTAGAGTGGGACATTGTTCTCTTAAAGGCACACGCAGATGTTATAGCTTCATCCATAATGTCTGTCAGCATCCAGTTTGTTAGTTATTAGGGGGAGGGTTTATTGAACCTTTTAGGGCTGAGAGAATCTATTTTTCTGTGTGTTTGCTTGAGTTGTACGGCTGATTAAACATGAGTTGATTTGATTTAATGAGGCATGTAGTTGAAATAATTCTTTGTTTGAAGTGAATTGCCTTTGATTTATTTCATCCTTTGCACTGACATTGTGATTGTGCCTTTTTTTGCAGAATTAATAGCAAAATACAATCAAACTGATGTAGCAATAAAACAAAATATCAACAATAACAGTTCGCTCTTCGTAGTGTATGGTTTTCAAGACAACTTTCCTTCTACACTGTCATAAGAGGGCCATATGGTATTTGAGAAATTTCTGCCTTTGGGCTATTACACCAATTCCACAGTTCTCCTCCCCTCAGCCCATAGCCTACTGGGCTGACCCAGAAAACACTTGCCATGTCATTTGTGTTGTGTGCAACTTAAAATGTCTGCTTTAAATCACAGATTTGTACAATGAGTAGGATTAAGAGTTTGAAATGCTACTTAATATAAAAAACCTGTATTAAGAGTTATGGTGACCAAAACCTGGAAAGGAAGTCCTATTTCCAGATACATCTAGACCTGTTTTTCATGTGTCTTCAGAGGAACTGAGACAAGGGATGAGGTGAGGAGGCAGCTGTGTGCCTCATATGGAACCAGCACACTGTTATAATGTAGTGTTTCTGCCTCATAGCGTGGGATGTACCCCAAGTTGTTCACTGACTCGCACACTGAGCACAGAGTTATGGTCCTCAGTGATCATGTAGTTCAAAGATAGCATAACCCACACCTGCACGTATGCATGTGCAACCACACACACACACACACACGCACACACACACACACACACACACACACACACACACACACACACATACACACACACACACATCTTCACAAATACATTATCTTTTA
>OMKK01008674.1:6154-27314 GCA_900302305.1 Polymixia japonica | reverse complement strand
ACGTTCCCAGTCCTTTATAATTGAAGTGAATGCCCTAAAAGATAACAGTGATGAGGATAAGGAACCAGTGATGAAGATGAGGAACCAGTGGTGAGGACGAGGAACCAGTGATGAGGATGAGGAACCAGTGATGAAGATGAGGAACCAGTGATGGGATGAGGAACCAGTGATGAAGATGAGGAACCAGTGATGAGGATGAGGAACCAGTGATGAGGATGAGGAACCAGTGGTGAGGATGAGGAAACAGTGGTGAGGATGAGGAACCAGTGATGAGGATGAGGTACCAGTGATAAAGATGAGGAACCAGTGGTGATGAGGAGAAAGCAACAATTCACACTTGAAGAGTAGACAGGATCATGCGTGATGGAGAGCCCGATCAATATGTGTCAATATAACTTGTACAGTTGCAGATGTCAAACACATTTGTGAGCATCCGTATATGTTGATATGTTGTGATGGGCACTTTTAGAGAAAAATAATTTTGAGCAGGCATGGGATCCTTTGCACTGATGCAAGTCAACTTTCCCGATATCTGAATCAAACCGGTGTGAATGCAAACGTCGCATCTACTTGTGCAGACAGGAAGTTTGACCAATTCTTATAAAGGTGAAAGTAAGATAAATGCTTTATGTTACTGTAGTAATTGATCATCTTTAATGGTCCATACTGGTTAGGGAAAAAAAAGAAAGCAAACTACAAGGATTTCAATTAAATTATCCCCTTGCAAAACGCATTTATGTATGAAATGCTGTCATGGACTTTTCATGGACAGTATTGTACACTTTGTTTTTATTTTGTTTGTTGTTTTTGTTTGTTGTTATCTGAGATAAATTCCCTGTGGTGTTTAACATTATAACCATTTGTTTCAGAGCATGGGTAGTAACCAGGCTGCCCTGACAGATGTTAAAGTCCTGCTGTAGACCGGCACAGCCTCCATCTTGTATGCTCTTCACCGCTGTAGCTGTCACACCTCCTCCTAATGCTCCCACTTCAAGCACAGAGGGGTTTTAGATGTTACATACCACTATTCCCTAATCATTTAAGGTGAGCTTTTCCCTGGCTGTTGAGGCTTGATCCTGTGTTGGTAGGATGGTAGCAATGTTGATCTAAAGGTTCTCACTCAGTTGCACCTGCACAAATTGATTCAGGATGGCCATAAATTTGATATTCATGAACCTGTGCATCAGCAACCAACCTGTGTGTGCATTTATGAAATAGCTTATGATGTGCATTACATGGATATTCATTTGTATCCCAAAATATCATTTCAGGGACCATTAAGATGTAAAAATATACTTTAATATAAATGATTGAGGTTAATGCAGGTTTGGGGTAAACATCATGTCCCTGTTCATCCCCACATCAACAATAGTTTCATGTCACTTAATGACAGCTATAAGCCAGACTGTTTAACACAGTGGGGATCAACCATCAGTTAAATGAAGACATAGGAGGAATAATAATGTATCGTTTTAATTTTATTACCGTGTTTAATTTTATGCAATGTTATAAGCTTGTCTTTAAGAAATGATGGAGATGGCAACTAGTCGGGTCCTGACCTTTAGTGAAATCATTAAAGTAGGGACTGATTTTGGTTTTGAATGAAGCATTCGCGGGTCGTGTTTGTTGATGTTGTTTGGTTATGTTACTTCTAGCGAGGGAGCAACTGCCACTGTATGAATTCAAATTATTTACCAATTAGTTATGAAGTTGGAGTTTTAAGGGTTTTCTTGGAGGGGATATGATTTGACATGATGATAGATTAAATTCTTACCTTCTAGAGTAACCTGCTGTTACAACTGCTGTTGTTTCAGTAAGGATTTCCCCCCTAGCTGGTAGTGTCATTTTATTAATTTAAGGCCTACTAAGATCAAGACTAACTGTAGAAAAACTATCAATAAATGATACTGCAAGCGTCTTGCTTGTCGAACAAAGGAAACGTAGATGTGTGGATTTTTTATGACTATGAATTTTTTTTTATGATTATGATTTTATGATTATGTATTTTTAATTAATGGAATTTCTATAAGTTGCTTGTGTTCAGGAAAACATTCTTGCATTTGCCATGCTTACATCCAGGTAATATCTTGTGAAGAGGGTTTTATACATGGCCTTGGCGTTGTTAGAAATGTAATACCAATGCCTAATCTAATGACTCTTTTAAGACCATTACAAATAATTGTCATGAGTGGACCTGACACCGATACAGCGAGAGACTGCATTCACTGCATAGTAGATTGTAAACTAAAGGTTACTTGGGAAGCCTTGTGTTTTCTTTCAAAAGCTTAACAGTGGGCTGGGATCCAGCCGAGCGGCGCTGCTGCCGTCGCATCGTGTAGAAACGGTAAGATGTTTTAACACTGTATTCGTTTTTATGGCAGCGAATATTACAGAAGTCCCGGACATGGCGGTTTCATTCTGTTGTTTCAGCAATAACGTTGTCTCTGGATGGTACTTTTGTTGAAGTACAAACCCGACGCAGCAAAGCCATTCCTGTCGGTACATTAATGCTGCATGAGCGTCTTGAAGTAGTGAGGCAGAGTGCCATGGAAGCGAAGCATAAGAGGGTTCAAAGGGTTCAAGAAATTAGTTATTGAAGAATGTGGCACGACTAGAGCACTACATAGATACAAGGCATGTGGTTATGGCAGAAAAGCAATTACTAAAGATTTATCCTACTCTTAACCACACACATACACACACACACACACACACACACACACACACACACACACACAAAGGTATAAAAACTCATGCCACCTGGAGGATGAAGAGATAATGTGTGTGTGTGTGTGTGTGTGTGTGAGTTAGGAAGATCCAGATGTAATGGGATTACAGTAATTAACTGTTCATTATATTAATGGAGTAATTGTCACTGTGATCAGTGATAAGTGATTATTAATTATAAAGTAATCATTTATTGTTTAAGGAGGAAAAAGGGCATTTACATGTGCATGCGTGCGTTTGTGTGTGTCTCAGTACGTGCGGATGCATGCTGGTGTGTGTGTGTGTGTGTGTTCATGTTTACTGTGTGTTCCTGAGACCAGACAGTATTGACCACTGTGCAGAGTCTCGGTCCATTCAGGTACATTCTGTCCAAGGTACAGCTAATGAGGTAATGAGCAGCAGCTGCGTTGTCCGGTCCACTCAGACGGCACCATTGATCCTCATTGACCTCAACGCCCCTACGATCATCAGCAGGAAGGTCACTTCTCACTCTTTACTGCTTCTGAGGAACTCAGAGGAACAGAGGGGGGCTGTTAGATGTTACCTGTGCGTATCCGTGTGCCTGTGAGTGTAAGTGTGTGTTTACAGGGGTGAATATCACAGGTTCTTGTTACTAGCTCCTCTGTGCTTGGTGCGCCACTGTGCTGCCAAGGCCCGAGAGGTTTACACTGGATGATGCAAACGCCGACCAGACAGCTGTGTTGCGGTAACATCCCGTTTACAACCCCACCATGGAGACGGAGGTGTGGACTTGAGTCATTATGACAGACTGAAATCACACATTCTATGAGTTACGACTTGATGACTTTGTCATGACTCCAGGCTCAACTGTGACTTGTGGTACGATGACTCAAGATGACTTGCAAGTTACAATAGTTGTTTGCTAGATGTGTAAGCAAATCTTGACTTTTTATTTTATTTTATTGTTTATTACAACCAGCTCCATATACAGCTACAAGCCAGTGTTTAGTGTTATCTTTGCTGGACCACTCAAATCTTATATTTGAAAAGAGACACTCTAGCCTCTAGCCACTATATACACAAATGGTATATATGGAAGAACATTTTTGATATTTACTGACGTTGATATGGATTATAACTGTACTTGACTTGACCTTTCTTGTGACTTGACTTGATCCAGCATGTGAGTTGTTCTGCTTTACCGGGACTTGGGACTCGCTTGTGACCTGAACCATATGACTTGTGTCTCACTTGGTCCCACCTCTGTGAACGGGTATGATGAGACAGAGCATGTTTTGTTGAAACAAAAAAGTATCTGCATTGAATTTGCAGAGCAGTAAACCCTGTCAAACAGACATACTATTTAAGTAAGAGAAAAGTAAACATACTTTTAAAGTGTATTTTTAAATTCTTTCATGATTCAACAGAGCCCAGTAAAACACTATATCTACAGCTGCGTGACCGTCCTTAAACTTCTTTAGGTTGGGGAGTGTATTCATTTCCTTTCCTGCAGAATGTGTCATGCGGACATACATTCCTTTTGTTGGTCATCAAGAGGTAAATTCTGGACAGTCAATCAAGTGAGACACTTTACTTTTGTATATTAAAACTTCATTGTGGTATACAGTACTTAAAAAGTTTGCATGTACTGGCGCAATACAGTGATCTGTGGCAATATATTTAACATTTTATGAAGGCGAGACGATACTCATGTGTCTGCATATGTTATATCTGCAAACAGTGCATTTGCTAATGTTAACTAGCAAACCAAGTAGCCTAAAATTACTTTATTCTCAATAGACAACATTATGTAACACAGCTGGTGTTGGTCACTCTTCCAGTCAACAGTCTTAGGAGAACCAACATTTTCCAAGTGGATGACAAATTGCTACAGTATAAAAGAGAAGGAGGCTAATTTTCACACATTCACCAACACCTCTTGTGTGCATTCTCACCCACACACACACACACACACACACACACACACACACACACACACACACACACACACACTCAAGCTGCAGCACACAATTCTACACGTATTTGTAGATAACAAGTAGCGTGTTCATTATTTGATTGCTTTGTTGTTTCTTTGCCTTTGTATGTATTCAACTGCCAACTTGGACTTATATAACAAGTACTTTAACATAACGATCAAACAATTGCCCACTTGATGATAAGACTATTCATTGGAATTCATACATTAGCGTTGAAGCTAATAAAACTGCTGGTTTAAAACAATTCCTTTCTTACCAGATACGATCATGAGACACAAAGAACGAGGACTTTGATCATTCAAGAATCATTACTGAGCGATCGTTCTGGGATCAGCAGTTCCGAGTGAACAATTAAAACAATTATTACACAATGATTATCAGCTTCATAGCAGCTCCACAATAATAAAACGCTGTTGTGTTTCGCCAGGCATTGTGTCTCCCAAGATTATACTTCCCCACAAAAATGCTGATAATATGCAACATAAAAGCAGGCCTCCTTCCAACCCACGTCATCTAATATATCATATTCCTTGCAAGTTATACTACCTTTGCAGTATCTGGTTAGATGCTAAACCTGCATTTCGTTGTCCTAGTACTTGTGCTTCTCAGCGCTACTAGAGAGGAGTGCTGTTGCACCTCTCTAACCCCCTTAGTTTAAACACAGGGACACCTGGTCTGGTCTCGTCCAGGTAGGCTAACGCCGGGTTGTCATAAGCTAAGTCCACCTTCCTCTGGGCGGTTGCCCCCTTAGGGTCTACAGAGGTAGTGTCTGCAGGGATGGTCGGCGCACGTTCTCCTTCACTTCCTGCTTCTGCTCGTCCCTCCCCGTGTCCGAGGCTGCAGCAGACCGTTGCTTTATTGATTAGGCGGTCGAGCGGTTTGAGAGAGCGCATCCATTTGGGCAGGAAATCCCAGCTCTGGAGTTTGGCGGGCAGCTGACTGGGGCGGTGGGTCTGCATCACATTCACCATGGTGATAAAGATGACCACACCCAGGAAGGGTGCACCAACACCAACCATGACCCACCAGCCTGCCAGCGAGAGGCCCAGCACCAGTGAGGGGAGGAGCAGGAAGCAAAGCAGGAGGTACATGACGGCAAACCAGCGGTATTTGGCAGTGCGCTCACCCAGAACACGAGCCATCCTTATGGGCAAACGCATGATGGGCACAGGGTACCACAGCGCAATGCCAAACACATTGAAAAAGAAGTGACACAGGGCAATCTAAGGACAAAAATAAAATAAAAGATGGTTCAAACATAAACACATACAAATGGGGAGTGACATCGTCATTCATCACATCGTTATTGAATGTTATTGTAAATTTCTTCATTACAAAGTTTACGTTTATTTGCATAGTGATAAAACAAAGACGTTGAGTTATTAAAAAAAACGGATAAAAATGATGATAAAAAAACTCATAAATAAAAGATGCAATAATAATCTGCAGGTGAGATAAAAACCCCAAGGTGGTTTAAAGAACATCTAACCTCAAAACAAACAACAAAGCAATGAGAATGTGTGCGGAGCCTGTATATGTGTGTGTGTGTGTTAGAGAGAGAGAGAGAGAGAGATAGAGAGAGATAGAGAGTTTATTGGCATGTGGATGATGAAGGTGACAAACAGGGAGAAATAGCTTTTGCAACTTTAATTAAACTTCAAGCCTTTTCGCTCATCTGTTATATCGTTGGAATGAATATACATGTAACATTCAAAAATACAACAATGTGTTGTCCCCTTTGAGTTGTGACTTAGGAGCCGGGTTGTAATACATGGCATTCCTTCCAGTTTTAATATTCACACTACGCTAGATAAGAGCATTAATAAACTGTATTTCACCGTGCAGCCTCTAAACAATTACCTCCGTTTCCCCGGTTCCCCTGTAGAACAACATGAACACTGTGTGACATAACGCCAGTCTACCTGTATGGCAGCGGCCAGCTTGTCTCCAGGACTGGCCAGGGCTGCCAGTAGGGCTGTGGTGGTGGTCCCGATGTTGGATCCCAGGGTCAGGGGATAGGCCCTCTCCAGGCTGATGACACCGATACCTGGAAGACAACAAGGTAGCCGGCGACGCCACGGTCTCGTTCAGGACGCCATGCAAAGGTATAAAAATGGATAACTTGAAAGAAATGTAAAAGCTGCTATCAATCTCCTTGGCGAAATATTGAGGGAAAAGGGATCGGCAAAAGGTTTGAGATTACTCTGCCTTCTGAGTTAGTACCATAGTCAGGGTTCAAGAGAAAAAAGTAATAACAAAGAAAGTGTTTTGGTACAGCCTACGGTACAGTAAGTGTCATTGTATTCCTTTCTCAGAAATTACACTACATCACCCGAAACAACGAATGAAATCAATGCACCCTGTCAAGAGCAGAATTCTGATGGCGCTCCCATTGCTGAGGTGCTGATATAGAGTAAAGCCCCTGTGGTTACCTGGATAGAAAAGCAATATAGAAGCACAGCAGGACAGCAAACAAGATCAGCCGTATAAATAGTGAACCTACCGATGGAAACGTTTCTGAGAATCAGGAAAACCAGTGTGAAATAGTAAAACCTTGTATATACTGTTTTGTTTTTTTTTGCGTGATATCTCTTTGAAAATCCTTATTCAAAAGCCTTATTCAAATGATCGGCTCAGATAAATACGGAAAAATATGAATTCATCAGTGTAATCAAAAAGAAAATGAACAATGAAAAAGTTTGTTTATCTGCAATCACGTTAAAATGTGTGTTTTGTGAGGTAAAGACAGCGAGGGAAACGTTCATGAACGTAAGAGACGGCCAGCTTCTAAGACGCAGTACTCATCAGTATCTTGGCCATCCTGACATCACTGAAAAAGCTTTTGTTCACATCTTATAATGAATATGTAGACCAGACACATACACACAACCATACATGCCCACCAGCCCCGACACACACACACACACACACACACACACACACACACACACACACACACTTTTGCTCAAACTCTTTGAGTTTGTGATGCACTTGCTTGTTTTAATCTGTAGTCGTGTCCTTTGTTCTCTGTAAAGAAAACAAACTGATAAACCTGTTTGATAAAAGTCGTTATAAATAACCATGACTTGACAAGAATCCAGAGAATGGAAACGAAAGTACAGTACAGCCTGTGAAAGAATAACTGTCACCCCCTGAGCATCTGATGAGGTATTAGTGTGCCAAACTAGCCTTTTAAAATGTGTTTTCAATTCATGCACCACCATGTTATGGTTGGCTAATATTTTGTATACAATATTTCATATGATATATACAGTAAACATTCAATCCTCAACCTAAACTAAATAAAAACACAGCCAAAGTTAAAATGAATTGCTGGAAACAGAAAATAAGTGATTTAAAATCTCTGTAAATTGTAAATTAATCCTCTTTTTCTCCTTCCTCCGTCTGTATATTCTCCTGCCTCCCTCTCTTCAAGGGAGTTAACTGGTTCAAAATGAGAAAATATTAATATATATCTCACATTTAGCATTGCATAGCTGGCCAATGCCAACGACTCATTGCTGATTTGACATGCTTCATTGAAGTGGCAATCTCGAAGATCTCCATTTCGTTATCTTTGGCGGCACCTATGGCGAAAAGTGGTAATTGCAGGTGCTATTCCACTACCTACACCACTTGTGATTTGAATGCGTGGCGGGAAAGTCGCCACAGACACCCAGTTTTTAATACTCATAATACTGGAAATAAAAGGGCTTTCATCATCGGGCCATAGGCTCAATCACCATTGTGTTACCTAAGTATCTAAGTGTTAGAAAATCCTAAATATATAGTTTTGCATATATTCATCTAATATTGACTTTTACAAGTCGTTTAATTATTTGTGATCGTGAGCTTATAAAGCCCTTTGAGACTGTAATGTGATTAAGGACTATATAAGGACTATATAAATAGTCTTGACTTTACATTTACAGTCACAGCAGGCAACACAGCCACTTGCTGAACCTTCGGTAAGGAAACAGGTTCACAAACGAGCGCCTTGTCCGACCACTAAAGCAGGTCAGATGGTATTGCTGCTGCAACGCTAAAAACACATTTTGAGTAGAGTAGGTCTACTTGATGCTAACACTGGGCACAGCAAAATCACAGTCAGTGCACTCAGGTAGACATTACAAGAAACAATCTGGCTGAAGACCAGGCCAACACCCTAAGAGTAAAGCAGAGCCTATGTTCAGATACACAATACATAATATAAAATCAGGTTCATCAGCATCAGCCTTCTGTTCAGGCTGGATAGAGACTTGAATCGCCTTAACAGCAATGTTCCCAAGAACATATATATAACCAGGTAGAGAAAAAATATCAACACATCTAGCAGCCAAAGAAAGGGTGAGAGATGACGACTGAATGTGGTGTTTGTGTCACTGTAGATGTATATTGAATTGAATTGAACAGAAAGATGCTGTTGTTTATCCCCAGATAGAGTGTTTATTGGTGTGACTGGCACATCATGCATGTGATGCACAATGACATTTTGAACCAATACAAGTTGAGTCTGAGTTTGCAATTTAAGTTGACTAGCTCAATTAGAATTTGCATAGCTCTCCTGGTTCCTGTTTTGTGTGTTTGTTTTTTACTGTACAGTCTCTGGCTGACAACATTAAAGCTTTATGTGAGTTATCCATAATATCCATAAACAGACTTAAATTGTCGAGGTTCGCCATGCTTTCCCTTCAAGATATAAAATAGCTGTCTTCTGTTTCTGTGCCTTTACATGCTCTTTCAGTTTTAGGGTTAATGGTATGTGGCTTCATATTATACTGTACATATCTGCCTGAAAACAAAAGGAAGAGTTAGCACATCACTGGTTATTGAAAACTTGATTTAACTTGGACGATATAGTTAGCTAGCCTCAATTTAGCCTTGATTTTCGCAGTCATCAGCGTTGTACTGCCAGACCGTCACAAAGAAGAAAACTAACAGCAAATAAAAAATAGATCTGTGAGGACACTCATCAGGTCCTCTTTCCTCTTGACCAATCAGTATGATTGAGGTCAAGCTGGAGCAGGGATTTCACAATGCTACAACAGAGTTTCACCATGTCAACATCAAAGAAACACTGAAGGTCGAGCTCTTCCTAAGAGCAGTTTTCGATACAAAAGTTGAGCAGTTCCTCCTAGAGCATGACTGCCAATAAGCCATCCAACTGGTTTCTGTGCGAATTGTTTACCTGTAGGTTATTTGTGAATTAGTATGGTTTCTGTCGATGTTTGTGTTTTGTGTTACCTGAAAGCCACAGTCACAATTTAAACCATGTTGTTTGGAAGTACTCCAGACTGCAGAGAGGTATTGGCAGGTGAAACAGGCCTCAGCGACAGCAGCAAAATCCAGGGTGTGGGAGGAGTTCGGAGAGACTATGGAGAAGGACTTTAGGGCGGCGGTTCTGGAGGTTCTGGAAAAACATTCAGCGGCTTAAGTGGGGAAAGGGGGACATTGCCCAGGCTGTTCTCAGCAAGACTGGGAATATCGTCGAGAGGTAGATAGATAGATAGATAGATAGATAGATAGATAGATACTTTATTCATCCCCTTGGGGAAATTCAGGAGGTGGAAGGAACACTTTGAGGAACTCCTGAACCCGGTGTACATGTGCTCTGAAGAGGCAGGGCTGGAAGAGTCTGGGGGGTCAGAGTCTATTTCCTTGGCAGAGATCGCTGAGGTTGTTGGAAAGCTCCTCAGTGCCAAGGTGCCAGGAGCGGATGAGATCCGTCCAGAAACGCTGAAGGCCCTGGATGTTGTGGGGGTGTCTTGGTCGACACGACTCGGCGATGTCGCATGGACATCGGGAACAGTGCCTTTGGACTGGCAGACCGGGTTGGTGGTCCATATTTTTAAAAAAGGGGACCGGAGGGTGTGTTCTAATTTACCGGGGAATCATATTACTCAGCCTCCCCGGGAAAGTCTATGCCAAGGTGCTGGAAAGAAGACTTTGGCCAATTGTCGAACCCCAGATCCCAAGCGGAACAATGTGGTTTTCGGCCTGGCCATGGAACAGCGGACCAGCTTTTTACCCTGTCGCAGATGATCGAGGGAGCATGGGAGTTTGCCCAACCTGTCTACGCCTCGTCTGTGGGAGGTGCTGGGGGAGTATGGGGGTACCGGGGCCACTTCTGCGAGCCATTCAGTCCTCACACACTCAAAGCGAGAGCTCTGTCCAAATTCTCTTTTTCATGGACAGGATATCAAGGCAAGGCGAAGCTCTCAATTTACTGACTGGTCTTCGTTCCCACTCTCATCTATGGTCATGGGCTGTGGGTAGCGACCGAAAGAATGAAATCGCAGATACAAGCGGCTGAAACAGGGTTGCTCTGCAGGGGCTCACTCTCCATGATAGGGGTGAGGAGCTCCGTGATCCGGGAGGACCTCAGAGTACAGCCGCTGCGCCTCCACACGGAGAGGAGTCAGTTGAGGTGATTTCGGGGCATCTTGTCAGGATGCCCCCCGGACGCCTCCCTCTGTTTACACGCCACTGCGCATGCTCACGGGGACAGTTGGAATTCTGATAGCCTTTACGAAAAAGTCACAATCTTCCATTTTCACATGTGATTGGCTTTACTCTTACATGTGAAATAAAATTTACATGTGAAAATATAATATGTGTCAAAGTCACATGTGAATTTGACATTGCCACATGTGATTGTCCCTATTCACATGTGAAAATATTCACATGTGGTTTTCTACACATTAATTGAATCACATGTGAAAAACCAACATGTAAAACACGTGTCCAAAAACCACACGTGATAACACTCACATGCGGTTCACATGTGGACGATGTTGAATCACATGTGGGAATATTCACGTGAAAAACTAAAACACGTGTCCAAAAACCACACGTGATAACACTCACATGTTGTTTTCCACATGTCATTTCACATGTGACTTTTTCGTAAGGGAGTGGCTATATGTACAGTACCTACCAACTGAACGCTGTCAGTGTAAATCTGTGAGCATGTGCAATGGTGTGTAAACACAGAATCAAAACTTGTGATTTTGTTGGACAAAACAAAGATACAGCTCCGAGCTGCGAAACACTCGTTTGGAATAGAATGGATGTCAATGTCAACTGCCCAATTTCAGAAGGGAGGGGGAGAGTTGAACAAAAACCATGGCTGATTTACATCACGGCATAGACAATGTCAATTAACCTGGGGTTTTAGCTCACCGGAAAACTGAGCATGTACCTGATCCCATGCAGTCTGCTTATAGGCCACACAGAGGAGTAGAGGATGCTACTGCCACTTTGTTTCATTTACTTTTGAAACACTTGGAGGGAAATGGGTCTCATGCTAGACTTTTATTTGTTGTTTTGTTTTAAAACAATTCAACCCCAGCTTGAAACCAGCTTTTAGAACAACAAGTAAGTAACAATCTTGTGGGCTGGATTCTTGACATTTTAACTAACAGGACACAAAGAGTGAAGGGTAAATGGAATTCTGTCTGACCACGTTTGCTCCTTCACTGGTTCCCCACAAAGACGTGTGCTTTGGCCCCTATTATATATCCTCCACACAAATATGCGTCAGAGCAGGTGTGAAAACATGACATTTTGAAGTATGCAGATGACTGTTATTGTTAGTTGGCTCCAGGACAATGAGACCAGCCTCGGTCATCAACGACTTTGTCGAGCGATGTGAGGAGTCCTGTCTCCAAATAAACATATTTAAACCCGAAGACATGACACCCGATTTTAGAAGACATTTAGAAGCACACACACACACGACATCATATCCATTAAGGGTCAGACAGTGGAATGTGTGCAATCTTACAAATATCTTGTCGATAATTGAGTCGCAGCTTAACCCAGCGTCTCCGTACACCAGACAGTTACAGCGGATAACCAGCTCGATTTTAAACGATGACTTCTGCGCAATGAATTTCAGCTTCTTCCTTCTGTATGAAGGTTTATAGTCCCAAGGTGTAGAACAAAGAGGCTTTGTTCACAGCAGCCATCACTCAGACGAACCAGACGTAGCAACATCGCACAGATGCTACAGAAGCAACGTTTATTTATTTTTACCTGCGTTTTACCTTATTTACTCTAGTGTTTTTTTTTTTGTTTTTTTGTAAAGTCCTGATTATTGGAGCCTTGGGCACTTTATCATGTTTGTCTATTGTCTGTGTTGTTTGTAAAATGTGTGTCAAGATGGCTGCCTTGTCGACTGCAAACCAAATCTACCTACGGGTACAAATAAAGTAACCTGAACTCATATCTGGAGGCGTTCACATAAAGTGGTGGATCCGAGGACCCTGCTCACATACCTCTGACAAAAACTAAAGGAGTTTCAAATGAAATAGTCTGGTGGTGTTGGGGTGGTTCAAAGAGCTTTTTTTGGCTCAGTCCCCTGTGAAGGCAGAGGTGGTGGACAAGACTGAGATAGCTGCTTCAAATATTAGTAGAGTTTTACAAAGGAATGCTGCCATTTGCCGAGCACCTGACACGTAAGCGAGTTATAGTTTGTCTTGCGTTCATGTATTATCTCAGGCCAGGCACCGAGCTCACGAGATGCGAGGATACCAAAGGGCAGGAAGGAGCCCTCCTCCCGCCTTGCCTAGCCTAGCTAAAAATAGAGGGCTTGGAGAAGGTGTTGAATGCTCACTTTAAATCACAGCGAGAAGACTAAAAGCAGCGGCACTGCTAGATAATAGCTACTGTAGTATTGCTTGCACAAAGCCAGGCTAAAGTGAGGACCAGAGCATAGATCCGGAGAGACAGAGTAATAAGACACATCAGGCCTGATACACCTAGCCTCAGTAGTCTCCAGACCAGACCGGACAGCTATTGGTACTGTCTGAGGACTAACATCAAAGCAACGTCCCTAGAGAACGAGCCCGGAGCCAGAGAAAACATAGTTTCTTCCAGGAAAGAAACACAGTGGATGCGAGTGTAGAGATGTTAGTTGTTATTATTATAGATGAAGCAGCTGAGCCTCTCTCTCTCTCTCTCTCTCGCTGGAAGGCCAGTGGTTGAAAGTAGACTGAATGGCTATCTGAGACTGAGTGACAGGCATCTGACAAGCACAAAGGACAATAACGTGTGTTCTCTCATGACATGGGTTGAGGCTGATGCATTCTGCCAGCCCGTTTGTGTGTCACTGAATCGCTGGCCTATACTGCGGGGTTGTGTGTGAGCTTGCCTGATATCTCGTGTTCACCGAATAGTTCCATTGTCAAGGAAAGAAAAATCTATATTTGCAGTTTGGTATAGCGGCCATCTAAATTACATGTTATTTGATAAATTAGCCATCTGTTTAATTCAAAGCCTTGTTTTATAGTCTACCGTTGTAAATGTTTGTTTGCATGTGTCAACTGTATCTGCTGTTTAATCCGTCTCTACACTAAAGCACAGAGATAGTTATGCTAATCTAGAGCCTAAAGGGAAGGGTAGATAATTTACTTTAGGCTAGTGATGTCCGTGTAAATCTCACAAATAATTTCGCTTACTTTTCTGATATTCTACACTCATGGGTTTGCAGGATGCACCATGGGACATACGCTTTACTTACAATTATAGGGGGAATTTTGAATAATTTATCTCTACATGCAGCGGGGAGCTGTCAGTCAGTTTCTGCAGGTTTCGGTGCGAATGTCACTCACCTATCAGAGGGGTCAGGGCTGAAGTGAACACAGAGCTACTCTGGACAACAAACGTCATCCCTGCACCCACAAACATGGCAAGGTATCCTGCCAGCCAGCCGAACGGATACGGGAGGTCTATTGTGGTGAAAAAGACATAAATTACACATTATGCATTCATAGTCACCACTGCGGTTCGCTTTACACGTGCGGCTTCTTTTCAGGTTCACTTGCACGCTGCCTATATTCATATTTGGCGCACATAGCGGTTACATGCTAATATTCTGAGCGGATGGCTCGAGCAGCTTTAAGGTATGCCCACCTGTGTTGATGACCTTCTGGATGACCTTTGCTACTTGGCCTTTGAGAAGAGAGTGGAGCAGCTTGACTAGGAGCACCAGACAGGTGCAGAGGACAGCCAGGGAGCCTGCCAAGAGAACAAGTCCCACAGCAAGGTCTGACATCTGGCTGGATGCAAACAGGTGCCTGCCTAGTGAGAGGTAACACCAGGGTAAATCAGCACATACTATTCCACAGAGGACCTGGCTGATAACACAAATAGATATATTCTCTGGAACAACACTAAAAACAATAGGATGCCGTCCTTGAAAAATGGAACACTAAAAAAAAAAAGTCATGAGTAAGTATTAAACAGAGACGTATTTCAGTTTGAACTCACATTTCTCAATGTTGACTTCTGTAGTTACATTCTTTTCCATATAGGACACCAACCAACAGGCATGTGTGAGGTTACAGTAGACAGATAGAAAGAAAGAAAGAAAGAAAGAAAGAAAGAAAGAAAGAAAGAAAGAAAGAAAGAAAGAAAGAAAGAAAGAAAGAGTGATGAAAAGAAGACAAATTAGTCAAACCGGTTGTATCGGTGAACAACAATGTCGAGACCTATTTGGCGCCAGGGTGTGAGACAGCGTGTCTGAGTACGATGCCGTTGAGACGACGCTGGACTAGGACTTACCTCAAGGTCAGTCTGGCACCATCTTTTTAACAGGCTCCTGTTTCTCATGCCTTCGTCTCCCATGGCGATTCCTGTGATCACGTCTTTGTCTAGCTGAAGGAGCGCGGGGAAAAAAAAAAGTATCTTAGTCTTTCTGGGTTCAGTGAGCTCGGTAAGTCGGGGAGCGGGGGCTGACTGGAACGGGAAGGCTCGGGTTCAACCCCCGCGGCAGCAAGCATCCACCATTCTGAAGTGTCAACGCGCAAGGTACTGAATCCCCCACCATCTTAGGGGCCACTGTGTCCGTAGCTAACGCTCATGCTAACGCTTCACAGCGAAACACTCACAACAAGTGCTTGGTGACTGGTTGATAGTTTTACCTGTACAATGAAGTTGGTGACTGGTTTGGTGATGACCTTGAGCAGTTCGGGGGCATCCTCTCCGCTCTGGACCCTGAAGCTGGTCACCACCAGATGGGCCAGCCAGGACATCAGGCCGGTCAAAACCTCGACTGGTAACAGAATGAGCACTGACAGCCAGTTGAAGCAGTCATGGATTGTTGCTCCAGCAAATGCTCTACGACACCATTGAATAGTTAAGGTAGTTAATACCAATAGTTAATACCAACGGTATTATATTACCTACTCAAAATGACTGCTTTCATTAATATGCTTTTTATGGCTCATCTTTTATACATCATCGTGATGAGTATTTTAGCTTCAAATCAGTCTGTGTCTATAGACAAGATAATTATGTGTATTCTAACTCCCTATCCTTAACTTTACTTATTCGTAATGGACACTGAACGAATATTATCTGTTTAATGTTGGATGTTTCACATCAAAGAGTTTGCGGTACGTAATCAATTTTGTGCAATTATTGTCACCGCTTTCCCGCTGCGATCTCTCCTCTTCCTCCTCCCTGTAATGCCCACCCTCCTCTCGTCCTCTCTCTGGTCAGCCGTCGCCGCCGCTCACCCTCACGTACCGTTTAAACTCGTCCCGCTCTGCCGTCTGCATCATGGCTACAATGGTGTTGGTGACCGAGGTTCCAATATTGGTCCCCATGATAATGGGAACGGCCGACCGCACATCCAGCACTGTGAGACAGGAACATACGCATGGACTCACTAGACACACACACACTGAATTTTACATTTTCATCATCATTCATCATTCAATTCAAGTCTCATGTTAATGTTTCAGATGTCAATTAATCACAAGTAGGACAACAGTGCTAAGAACAAGAGCAATGATAAAGGCCTTGTTTGTGAGTGTGGTGTATGTATTTTTGATTGTGCATGCTCGCGTGTGTGTGTGTGTGTGTATGCTAGCTAAGGAGGAGGTAACCTCAGGGCATAATCAAATGCAGGCAGGCAAAGCAGGTTTATGGAGTCAGATCAGTCTCAATATTAATGAATGCACACAGAAGAATTCAACAAATGTTTTTCGGGATTTATATATAAATATATTACAGAGAATAGGTGTGTGTGTGTGTGTGTGTGTGTGTGTGTGTCTGTGCGTGTCTGTTTATGGTGTCTGTTCTCTATGCAGTCTAATTCAAAATTACAGACTGCGCAGTAACGCTATGTGATCACATTAAATAACGCCCTCGAATCTACGCTCATGTGATTGGCTGAAAAGGAAGGAGAAATCTGATTGGCTACAGATAATTCACTTTTGAAATAAATGCATTTGTGAATCGAGCTGCGGCAGGGGAGTCTCAAAACACAAACACACAAATGCAGTGAAGTTCACAAATGACAAGCAGTTTGTAAATGCAGGTTCCACAGTTTGTATATAAATATAACAACATCCAAATATGTTTTTGATGAAAATTGCAAATACTTTTAAATACATATATTTGTGGATTTCTACTACATTTATTTAAAACAAGAAATATTTGTGTGTGCATCGGAAATATATTTGTAAACCTTATTTTTTTATATGTGGATTTTTTTTTACATTTATATACGATAAATATTTTTGCGTGCATTGAAAATTATTTTTCAATTATTTTTCAATCCCGAAATACATTTGTGAATCCTTCTGTGTGCGTTCATTAATATTGATATTGATCTGATTCCATACAGGTTAGACATGCACATACATACATATGCATGCCCACGCACACGCACACACACACACACACACACTAGAAAACGTTTTAAAAGGGTTTAATTGACGGAGATGTGGCAAAGGTCTGTCTGCTTTGAGAATGGCAATGTGTGGTGCACATCATTATTAAACAAGACCCTTCACATTTCAGACTGCATCACAATTTTAATGGAGATGAGAAATGATAGTAATTTGCAGGTGAGTGGAGGCAGCTTAGCCTTTTAACTCTGGGGGGGGGGGATTTATTGTTGGGGCCACTTTTAATGATAGTGACCTAAAGAATGCATGCGTGCACACACGCAATCTCTCTCTCTCTCTCTCTCCTGGAACTCTTTGTAGGCCATGTCTCTTTTCACACACGCGGATTGAGTTGCGAACAGAGAGAGACAGAGGAGTCAATGCAAAGCTGTACTTTGATAATTACCCACAATTACCCTGCTCGTTCTCTTTCAGCGTGGCCTCAGAAGGAGAAGCGGCTTCGGCATGCTGATTTACGGTCGTTCCCATATCGCTCACGTACACCACAGAGCTGGAGAGTCCTCTGAGATCAGACCCATTAGAGGCAGAGAGCCTCTACCTTTATCATCTAATGGCCATATGAGGCAAAAGTATGCCCTAGGCCGACAGAGATGGTGTAGATTAGAAGGTATGGAATGATTTGATGATCCCTTTGATCCCAGCCCACTGTGCCAGATTCCCATAATTCTCAGAATCTGTCTTTGTGCTCCTTTTCCCTCCGTCTCTCTTAATCTTTTGCTGCTTTCTTTCCTTGTCTATTTCTGTATGCAAAATAGGAAAGGAACAGGCCTGCAGACATACTGACAGAGACACACCAACTTATGCAAACAGACACACACACATGCGCACAAACCCACAGAGAGACTTAACCAGACAAGACAGGATGACTACTGATGCCGCATTTAAGATACGGATGATAGCATATGGGCACTTACACACACAAACACACACACACACACACACACGCCTACTCACATCCAGAGGCCACCAGGCTGACGATGATGGAGGTGGAGGTGGAGGAGCTCTGGACCAGCACAGTAACCAAGATCCCCACCACCAGCCCTGCCACGGGGTTGGAGAGCACCGCGTTGTCCTGGAAGATGTCCCCTGCAACTTTACCTGGTCAAGCACGCACACACGCGCGCGCGTGGCAGTGCACGTGCACACAAGAGACGCGAACATCGACATGCAGACCGCACACGCACAAACACACACACACACACACAAATATCCACGTGTTTCAAACCAACCGGAGGTGGCTGTCGACCAAGTTCAGTGCAGCGCAAGATCTGACATGCTCGTCTATGAAAAGCCAAAAAAGGTAGAGGGTCTTCGATTAGGTTAACGAGGTTAAGTACAAAGCTAAGCAGGGCCACATTAGGACAACGGGAAGAATCCTGGTAGTCAGCAAGTTATTCATTAATCGCGCGTTAACCGGCTGAGACATTAACACCCCTCTGAAGGGGCAGCGGAGGTTGCAGCACTTACCCCCCGCTAACTGGAAGGCAGAACTCAGAGTGTCCAAAGAGCAGACGAAAAAGAAGAGGAGGACGAGGAGGAGGGGGATCTTGGAGAGATTGACGAAGAGCTGCCTAATCTTGCAGTGCAGTTTCCCCGTCGTGGTCGGCGGAGAGCCACCTGTCCAAAAGAACCAGGCAACAACACTGGGTGGCACCAACAACCAATTATTGAATTATCTTCACAATATGAAGCCATCAATGACTGTCTTATTCCCTATGAGCCTAAATACAGCCCGAGATCCTCCGGGTCCCTTTTTAGAAATTCCTAGAGCTAAACTAAAGACCAGGGGTCAGGGCTTTGCTTTCCGGGCCCCGTCCCTCTGGAATGACCCGCCGGAGGAGATCAGGCCTCATCTCTGTCCTCTTTTAAATCTCTTTTAAAAACGCACCTTTTTTTAAATGTACTTTTACCTAATTTAATTCCTTGCTGTGTGTGTCTACAATTCATTTTTGTTGTGTATTATTCTCATATCGCGTCTTATTCTTATCTTATCCACCCCTGCTTTTACGCTCTTTTATAATGCTTTTATTTATTGTCTTTAACGTTTATCCTCATTTCTGTTTTACTTTTATTTTTACTGTTGTGAAGCACTTTGTAACCATGTTTTGAAAAGTGATATACAAATAAAGTTATTATTATTATTATTAATATCCCCTAAATACGGTATGGAAGGCCGGGTTGACCTGGTTAACAAGCCGTATCACTAATAGTCAGATAACGCGTCAACATGGTGTCTTTCTGGCCCGGCTCGTCACACTGTGTTTTGTACGGCTCGCTGTTTCTTTGCTCCGAGCGAGAGAGTCTCAATATTGCAGTCACACGCAGGGTGCAAAATATCGGACATACGGTACATTCCCCCATACATATGTAACGAAAAGATGCTAAGCTGTCGTCGGGACTCTGCGATCCACAGTCTGCGTTGTTCTCATCTGACGAGCTCTGGTGTTTCTTTGTGCTCTCTCTGTGATGAGACACAGTCCCAACCCAGGAAAACCGGTGTCTTATTCATGTTATTTATTCACTTCTCGGTCATATCATCATATTGTCCCCTCGCTACCCTTTGCTCAGTATGTTCTACCGCGGTTTCGTGAATTCATATATTTAAATTCCTATATTTCCCTATGTATGTTTCTTCAGTCATCTATTTCTTACTATACTGTTATGTAGGTGCGGTATGTTTAATAACTCATCTACACTCATCTTCTTGCTTCCTTATTCCTGCACCTGTCTCTTTTGGGAGTTGGTCTGTCTCCCCCGGTTTGGGATCGGTGGTGTGGCCGAACCCCTCGAAGCCGCTGATGAGGTCCAGCGTGGAGCCGATGCCTGACTCCCTGTCTTCCTCCTGGAGGAGCTTGAGTTGTGGGGAGGGCAGCGTCCCATGTGTCCCCACCCCTGCCAACATGGAACGAGACTATTAACCTCAGTTCAGGCGGCGGCAGATCGGTTTGGAGGCATTTTTAAGATGTTCGGGTCAACATTAAGGTTTGGGTTTTCCTGTACAGAATGATGAGGAATAACGTGTTACCGTTGTAGTCGACCGTTTGGCTCCCTCCAGCAGACACTATGGCGATTGATCGAGAGGACATGGTGTTTTGACTGCGGTGCAGAGATGGAGAAAACTGAATATAAAAATAAAATGGATATATAAAAATGGAGAGAAAATGAATATAAAAATGTACGTGAGCCCTTCCTGCTAATAGTCTTACACCGCGATACAGAGCGTCAGACAAGCAATCAGAACCGAACAAATGCAACCCACATTGTATACATTACAATTGGCAGCCGTCCTTGATGCGAGGGTCAATAGCTTTACTGCTTAAATCACCCCGACGCCAGGAGCCTGTGTCTACCCGTTCCTCCACCAAATGAGCGCCTTGTCAGAATCAATAAGGAAACATCAGCGTCCATGTTAGCTGTCTTGTCCTCGGTTTCCTGCAGCTGCAGATGAAGTCAGCGCTTCTCTCCACTGTCTATAGAAATCTAGCACACTTCAAAGGTTTGCCACTATCAAACCGTTTTCTCACTTTTTATGTCTGTCACTTTGCAAACTCAGGCAAGCCATATTTTGGGGACGAGAGAAGACTAATGTGTCACTGAAAAGCATAAAGGATGTAAGCGAGTTCAGTAATTACTGTACCCTAAATTACAGTAATTACATTGACTGCATCATTCCAATTTTTGGCATCCTCCTGGAAGTTTTGATGCGCTGTTGCCGATCCGGACGTGTGTGTGTGTGTGTGTGTGTGTGTGTGTGTGTGTGAGATATATATATAA
>OMKK01008661.1:6182-18114 GCA_900302305.1 Polymixia japonica | reverse complement strand
GCCTCACTATCCAAACTCCAGAGCCAGTACCACTGACAGAATGGAAAATAAGCACTGACATAGCACAGTAAAATACGTTTACAGCCGTTCAGCAGCCCACTAGCAAGAACAAAACCACAGCTGCGACGCTCCTGTAGACCGATACACAGAACGATCAGCAAACAAACATTACCAGATAAACACACTCTTCAAAATGCACCGCGCACTGCAAGCGCTTATATACAGTATGCAAGCCTGCACATAGACACGCACGGAAAGGCCGACTTGCACCGCCATACGCAAGTGCTCAGAAATGTTTATTTTATCTGCAGATTAGGATTTCCATGCGGCAGCAACAGACAACTGCTGTGTTTTCAGTTACGAGTAAAGAAATAAATACAATAAAAGCTAGTTAACCACGGAGGAGCAATGCTTTTTCTTGGGAGTGGGAGGTATCTGAATCACAATCACTTTAGGAAATACAGACTTTATAGGGAGCATCTGGAGCTCACACACACCGTGCACAACGCAAGACAAAACGCGAGAGACAACAGACTTATACCACCCACCGGTTTCGGGGCAGAATCCGTAGCTTGTGTCACGGTCGTAGTCGTCGGTGGTGGCACACCAGCGGTAGCCGTCGTCGCGGCCCTGAGTTGTGCACCCATCGTACTTCTCCCCCTGGAAAGTGAAGGGGAACTTACAAGCAGCTCCATTGGCATTTCCACCCAGGGTAAACAACACTGGAACACACACACACACACATACACAAAGAGGGGTTATGGATAAGATAAAATGGCACTTAATTATTAGTTTTCTTCTAAATTTGTTTTCTATAACAGCATCGTAAAATCCACACAATTCATTTTAAATGCAGCAAATGATCAAAAACACACAGTTAAATAGTATAATATTTAATAGGAAGGCAGAAAGGCACCGATAGCAATCCTTTGTATTTTCATTGCTACCATGAGTTTCTAATCATCTTCAACAACCGGATACTTGTGTAGTTTGGCAAGAGATTATGACGATCATGTGACAATATCAGGACCATGGACAGCAAATAACACAAACAAAATGTTTGACAAAGCCCAATGTTTCAAATTAGGACAGTAACTTGGAAAAGAGAACATTCCATGATCCATTCCAAACAAAAACATCACTTTCCTGGCATAGTGTCCAACCTACTTTCCCTCTGCCCAAAATCAACAGAGCGGCTTTAAATACAGTATATTTCTGATTTGAAGTAGCAGTTGGCCAAGAGCGGTCAGCTTTAAATTACTAACCTATCAAATATGCGGGGTGGTTAAACTTAATACGGATAGGGCAACGGTACTGTCAAGGTTAAAGCTGCTATGTGCAATATTCTGTTTCTACCGGTAGTGAAGGGGAATTACGACAACAAGCCGTTGATCAAAACAAGCTAGACTTTTCTCCTCCCCTGCAGCACCTCTCCATCGCTCCTCTCCCCCGTCCATCAAAAACCTCACACGCTACAGATGAACAGAATATTGGGAGGAGTTTAGACACGGCAGGGGATTGTAAACGTGGTTTAGAAAAGAGGGAATATCAACACACTGGCTGACGTGAAGTAGCAGACGTTTATTGTGAAGATTATATTTCACTGAACCATCGCATAGCACACTCTTTTTTTGTTATTTTAGCACAAAATAATTTTGCACATAGCAGCTTTAAGGGTTTCACTCCTAGTAGGGCCATACATGTATATATACACATTCCTTGCAGCAACGTGATTTAAATAAGTCTTCCACTAAATTACATATATCATACTGTTGCCTTGTCATGTCATAACCAAATGAGTACAATGGGACTTACACTCATGGGGGCAGAAGCCATATTTGCTGTCTTCATCGAAGTTGTAAGTGGTGGAGCACCACAGGAAGCCATCGTCACGGCCTTGAGATGTACAGCTGTTGTACTCCGTGCCCATGAAGAGGAAAGGGAATTTGCAAAACTCCCCTTCAGCGTTGCCAAACTTCACCTTCACCACTGCCAAAAAGTTAGGAAAAGAATTCCTCTTACAGTTATGAGACTTGCGTGCTACCATGGGACATTAAAATAGGTTTGTGCATTGCTTCGACGCAAATGGTAATATCAGACAAGGGGTAAAGAATAACAGACAGAGAACGAACGAATGAACGAGAACTGGGTCAAATATGGTTTGCAAATACTGTTCATGATCATTTTCATTTTTTCTTCCTTCATCCTTCCAGATGGGTGGAGTTGGCAACAAAGGATAATACAGAAAGTGCCAGAAAGTTTAGACAATCACAGAGAAGTATAACTTAGTATATTTTTCTGTGACTGACATCTTACCTGACACTAAACCAACACTGAACTGTGCTGACGAGGTAAACCCCACCCATCTGGCACCCAATGTATGTTAAAACAAACATTATTTAGAAATGCTATAAGAGTCCACTTTTATTTTGGTGAATGCCGTTTCTCCGTTACCTTGGCCCTCTCCCAGGGTCCACTGCTCATCATCATCAAAGTGGGAGTCTCCTCCGATGCCAGGTCCAGGGGCGAAGGCATGAGCCAGGAGGCCATCTTTACCATCGAAGGGGTAGCCATCCCCATGCTCTGTTGAGGACACAACTCACTTTATTAAAACAAAGTTGGATAGCTAGCATAAACTAGCATGTTAGCTTGTAGCTAGCAGGAGCCATAGTTTTCTATGAGAAACATGCATGAGAAACGCGTAGAAACATTTATTGTATAATGTGACAACTTTCAAGTGAAAAACAATTACAAACTTAAACTAAAAGAAGATATCGGGATACTCGTAACTGTTAACTTTTCCCCCTGTGCCTTTTCCCTTCATTTTCTCTGAGGCAGCTGTCTTTTATTTGCGTGCTATCACAACGACTGGGCCCTTTCCAGACAGAGTCAGCTAGGGTCAGACAGGAATATGTCATGACACAGTGAGTTACTGTGTAATGGTTGCTTTAGTAGAAATGGCCCATATAATCTGACTAACGACCGCGATCTCCATTAGTTTACCAAATCTTTCTTAAGTATAGGTTGGGTGTGTCTGGTGGTGCGGCAATAGCGTACATGTCTAGGTCATACTTGACCATAAGTCAACCAGGCTGTGACCTGGGTTTAAGTGTTTTCTTTCTTGGGGTCTGGTCTGCCTTATGGTTACATACATAATGCATGGGACTGAGTGGGCAACAGATGATTTGCTGGGGTAGTCAGGGTTGGGTTTTCACAGTACTAATATCAATACATTTTAATTCATACGCCCTATGAAGGCAGGTGACTCTGTGTAAATGAACACTGAAGAGCATTCTGTGTTCCACGGTCAGAGACAAGAGAGAAGAGATTAAATATCATCAGGAAACAAGCAGGAAAATACCCATTAGAAATAAACTGAAGTTATATAATAATAATTTTAAAAAATACTGAATCCTGAAGAAACAAAATCACATCCCTGGAAGATTTATCCTGATTTATCTAGTAAACACTTTGCTTCAGAATACAAGGGTACATTTTCTGGTTTGGAAGTGATTATTACACTATATTATAAATGTAATTTGGATAAATAAGATATTTCAGAAATACATCATTTAAGTCCATTAAGTCAACATGCCAGTTATTGTCAATAGCAAAGCTCCAGACGCTACAATTCCATAGAGTTTCAGAGTTTCACATGCTCACAGATACTGATTTCACTGTCCACGGCCATAGGGATGACATGTAAATATGAAACTGACTTATTCCCTTTTAGAGGGTTACCACCTTACAGTAAATCCTCTCTTGATTGAACAGTACACCGACCGCTAAACAGCCATTTCTCAAACGTTAACTTCCTGTGGTTGCGCAAGCAAATGGTTGGAAATAAAAACTAATGCGCACACCAGTGTTCTGGAAGACAAAAACCATTCATGACAACGCACATTCAGATGTAACTGTACAGCCACCTCAGCATGAGAGGGATAACAAAATGTATGGAATACCGTTGCGGCCAAAATTGATCATGATGTCAGCCTCTCCATCCATGATGCGGTTAAACGTGAGTGGGGTGACATCGCTCCATACTTTGAAGGCTCTGAAGAAAGCATCGTCTATAGTTTCCTCATCCAGGTCAGGAGTGTGTCCTAGGATTCTGAAGAGTGAACATAAAGAGTTCTATTTGAAGACCAGATATCCGCCGTCAATGCGGGTCAAACAGTGTTTGAAAAGATTTCTTGGGATTTGTTTTTTATATGTGTCGGGTTTGAACAATGATACAGCCTATGTGAGAAGGTTTAGACTATTTGAAGGTCAACTTAGTATACTACTAGTATACCACACCCATCTTACAGGTCACATAGTTCAATGCTATGTGTGGTATTCTGTCTCTAGCGATAGCAAAGAGGAATTACAACAACAAGCTGTTGCAGTTCAGAACAACCCAGTTCAGAAATTGCTTAGTTATGGCAGTACTTATAGACTCAGTTGGCTGGGATGGCTAGTCGCAAATACGATATTTTTGGGCAAATAGGACAACACAAAAATCCATGCATGAATGCATGAATACCAGCAGCCAGCAAAGACAAACCAGGAAGTGTTGAAGCAATGGCCAAACTAGCATCAAAACTGTACTAAAAAAGGCATGTCTTGATATAATCTTTTAATAACATCTGTTTACAGACACGTATCATTGCAGGACGAGTGTTGCCATTTTGAAAAGGACATGTTTTGGGTGATTCTGGGATCGATTTTTGTGTTTTCCTATTTGCCCTGAAAGATAGTGTTCGAGACCCAGCCAGCCAACGGAGCCCGTAAGCAGTGCTATAGTCAAGCAATTGATTACATTTTGGTCAGAGCTGATCAGCACGATAGGAAAACATAAGGAAATGACGAACAGGTTGAAACTGGCCAGGAATTCCAACCATCATTAAGATATTATAAAAAGGATTACAGAAACAATGAGTCTAATCAACATTGTCATGTTGGCTCTTTCAGCCTCAGGCTTTGAAGAGCAAAAGCATAAAAAGAGACCAATCCTGACATATTTTTTCTCACGATCATAGATCTGTATCCAGCTAGAGCACTCCAGTAAAGGACTATGAGTCATCTGGTGAATATGCTTCCTGAAAGAGAGTTCAGCCACAAACCCTGTAATGTGTCTGTCTAGTCTGTGCATTCCTAAACCCGACCTAAGCTGCCCTAATTGTTATTATTCTCCTTGGCTTGCTATCTTCTCTAAAAATACAGACAGAGAGACCAGAGCGGTCAGGATACACAAAAAACACTGATGTAAATAAACCAAGTCAAACCTCAAAAAGACCAAAAAAAAAAAAGACCCAGCACATACTGTGTAGGAATGTTGGTGTTAGCAAGAAATGAGTTGCAAGCTCTTCAAGACAATGTGGACTGGGGGGGAGGGCATGCTCAGCTCCTATGCTCAGCACATTATGGAACGACACTGTTAAACATTGGTTTGGGAAATTAAATGCAGACCTGTATATTTTCTTTCATGCAGATCTTTCATGTTCAGGCTAGACTAGCTGAAAATATTTTTCACGGCTTGATTCATCCTGTTTAGAATCCAGGTGGGTGGGGTTTGCCACCAAGTGCAATTAAGTTTAGTTGACCACAAGAAGGCCAAGTTACTAACACGATGGTAAACCCCACCCATCTGGTAATTCAAACAATCTAAAACAAACACAATTAATTATTTGTGAAAACTACTTGACCCAGGTTTGTAAAATCTTTTTTTTGTTTGTTTTTTATAAACACTGTTATCTCTACAGGGGATTAAGCATTGCTGTTCCAAGAAACATTCCAATAGTGTCCTACATTGAGCAATACCAAAAAGCACGGTCATGGATTAGGACACATTTGCAAAGAATAATATTTGCTTTTGTAAAGCATATGATAACATCTTTTTCTTTTAGAAATGTACATGTTATGTTATGCTGCTGACCTGTAGGTGATGTCTTTCTTTTGCCACATGGGTCTCCTGTGGAAGAAGTTGTAATTGGCCACGTCTGGCACGCCACAGCGGGGCTTCTTCATGATCTCCACGGTTTTGGGATCAATCTCTCCAGTTTCTTGCAGAGAAAAGAACTTTTGCATTTTCTTCAGAGTGTCCTTGAGAACCATGAGGTTACATCTGTCTTGCGGGCATCCATAAAACTTGTTCAGATAGTGCTAAAGGAGAGAAGTGAACATAGTTTTGCAGTGCTGTTATTTTATCAACATAATGTAATACGTTTTTCTCTGCTCTGCCGAGATGATATAAGTAGGCGAACCGCTTCTAACTGAAAATAGAATAGAAAATATTTTAATTGGAAACGTAACAGTAAGAATGCGCATTTGATTGACAGATTAGTTCACAGTTGCTGACAATGCATGTATGGTAATTGCTGTTTTGAAAACCAATAAATAAAACTTACCAGGGCAACTTCTTTGTCTGTTTGGGGGGAGGTATCGTCTCCAGGAAACCTGATAATGGGCGAGGGGGCAGCATATGCATTTTGAAAGGCGATGAATTGAAGCAAAAACACTTTAAGAACAACGTGACGAGAACTAAATATCGTCGGAACCCTCATGTTTAATAAGTTTAAAAAAAATAAATCTTGGTAGATGGGGAGAAATTCCGTGCGCTCTGGGGTTGCGGTCTTTCCAAGCCTCCAAGCCTCCTCTGCTAGACTGCTACTCTTGAGTATTTTTTTTCCTTAACGGGACATCCTGCACTTGAGCTCCATGAACTTTTCTCAGTTCTGCTTGCACATGCACTTTTTTTTCCAACGCATTTCACAATGAGACTGCGCAGTCTCCAGGTCCGAGAAATAGGAGTGGAGCTACAAGATGACTCATGTGTTGTGGTCGGTCTCCTCATACACCCCATGGTTTACTTCACTGCATACACAATTGTGACCTTACATGAACATGACTCAGGAGAGACCTCAAGAGAGATTAACCCTTTGAGGTCTTTGCGTATAAAGGCTAGTTGATATGTAAGAACACCTCGTTGGGTTTAAAGACACAGCGATGTTAATGTTAACGTTTTCTGATTTAACTTGTATGGAAGCGCAATAGGACCAAACTCGGATATCCGAGTTTTGAAATGTCAGATACGACTTTAATTTCGGATAAAAACGCCATATGGCCCTATTACTCTAACTGGCTCTGAAATGTAATTAATTGTAGCAGTTGGCTTCAAGGCAGAAAAACCAAGCAATCATGACAGACAACAGCATATACTACTTGCACTCTTATTTAATTGTTAACAAAAATAACCCATCCTTCTGTTACTCTAATGTTTTCACTGCAACCTTACCGTAGGCCTAACTCTGAAAATGTGTATTAACATACGGGGTAAGTAACTAAGTAACATGAAACCTTTCTTATAGCACCTTTCAAAACCTAATCTCTATAAACAGATATATATGAATGTAGAATCCGGAGGCAACGGGACAAGACTTTGGTATCGGAAGCGTCCTGGTTTCCGTTTATGGTCAGTTTGTAGTCCGACTGGTATTGACCAATCTCTGTAGTCCGACTAGTATTGACCAATCACGTTTGAGCGGGAGAGCAAAAGAGGCGGACGCATTAACCGAAATCCAATTAAAAGTCTTGGCCCCAACATCCTTATCTGGCTAACCTGGCTACACCGGAAGCCCCGAAATAGTGGCCGTCGTTACTCGAGATAATCGTCGTCAGACCGACAACCATGGGTTCCAAGATTGTTCAAAACCAAAGTTACAAAGTGCTAGAAATAAGGTCAAAAGATCAGGATGTTCAAGATAATTTGCGGTTAGCACACCAGCTGTAGGCTAGTTATCCAATTAGCCTGGTCTTCCTGTGTTTAACCAATAGGATCGCTTTTACCATTTTAAGCTTAAAGTGAGGAAACGTTAAGAGCAGTTTTGTACAGCAGTTACATTATCTTACAGTCGGTGCTTATGTTGCCTCAATTCTTTAACAATAAGACACTGAATATCTAGGTTGAATTTAGATTTCATCAGAAAACATTGATTGAACTGAGATTTGGTCAAATAGATATAAGTGCAAATAAGCAATTATAAGACTACAACATGTAGCCTACACATAACATAGTGTATCACAACAGAGTAGAGAAAGTCAATCTTGATATCCTCAACAGGACAGCTGCTGAAGACTGGGCAGACCTATTTGAGGTCGAATATTGACATCTGGTGGTTAGGGTGTGAAAAGTCACCTTGGCTTAAGGCTGAACAAGGACCAGCGAGTAACATTCTCGTTGTACCATCGGAGCCTGGTAAGACTGACAGCTTATTATGTTTTAGTATTTACATGAATGTTTCAAAGCCTCACATGCCTCACGCTAATTCTATGTTATATAAGAGGTTGTCCAAACTAACTAGTCCACTGCCACTGACAGAACCCCATGAAAGTAAAGGCCAGGAATTGCCAGATTGCATTTTCTTTCTTGTGCAATTGTAACATTCCAAGATGCAAAATGCATCAATATATTTTTTAAACTCTCCACATGACTGTGAAGGGAAATCATCATAATAAAATGTTGTCCGCAAATCTGCAAACATAAAGAGACGCATCTCGTTGTATTTATGCTTTATTGATCATGAGAAAGATCTTGAAAACGCATTTCAATTCAGCTGAGATTGCGGTGTAGCAAAGTGCTATTACTATTCACTATTACTGCCCTCTGGTGGCTCAAGTAAGCCTTGCATCTCTTTCTCCTGAAGCCAGTGGAGCCACTACTCTTCGCCGAGTTCTCCTCTACTGCAAAGACTCAGCATTTACTTTAACTCTCTTTGACATCTCTTTGTTTCCGCTCTCATTGTGGATTACTCTCGACAGCGTATGAGAGTGCACTCTTTAATAGAGAAAGCTGAAGGGCTTTTTTTTTGCAAGGAGATCTGACAGATGGATAGCTCACAAACCGGATTTTGTAGTATATCTAGCAAAGCAATTTCCCTTCCCTTTAGCCAGAGTACAGTTAATTTTTCATAGCTGGAGCTGCTGTTGGTAGTTGCAGAGTGAATTTAACATCCATTTGCCAACAATATCCAGGGCCTGTCACTTCGGAGCAGCGGCTTTATTTCATGCACTGATAGATGCTGCCACCTCCTCCAACTGACACACACGGTGATCTCTCACAGAGCCGAGGAAACGGAATGGCTACCCATTAAATGTACATAGGCCTGCCTTTCCAAATAGAAAACGCTGAGATGTGAAAAGTTGGGCCCACAGCTAAGTGAATGCCTTTGTGCATATGAATGCAAATTTGCAGTGGAAACAGGCATAAAGAGAATGAGATGATAAAGTTTGATTTGCATGTAAATTGTTTTTTTTTCATTCTCTTTTGTTTTTTACATTCTGTTCGACTGAAGAATCTCATGAGTTTTGGCGTGTATGTGTGTGTGTGTCTGTGTATGTGTGTGTGTGTCTGTGTGTGTGTGTGTCTCAATGAAATACTCATGACTAGTTTTCGAAAGCATGTCTTGTTGCTTTGACTGCAAGTGCATCTCTTCCCTTTGTATTTGTTTGCCAGCTGTGAGATGGTTGATTTAAACCTGATCATATTTTTATGGAATGTTTTACACTAGCAGAGCTAATTTGTATAACAATGTTTACACCACCGCATATGAATCTTACATGCACCTTCTATATAATTTTAATGACCTTTCAAATAATGTTACATGTAATACGACTGCATCTCAACGCAACGCTGCAATATGTTTGCTCTGGTCCCTCACCATACAAACCCGTGTCATTAATTATTAGCATGAGTGGCTTCCTCAAGTGTGCCAACGTGGCCTCCTCCAGCGAGTGGGAACGGGACATTCTGGACACGAAGGCCAGTTGTATCATGGCCGTCCAGTTGGCTCTGGTTCTGCAGGCCCACCGATTGACCGTAGTCCAGCTGAACAGACCGTGGCCCTGGATGTCGCCCGCTCCCCCCTCGCCGCGGTCCTCTGGCTCTTCTTGGGGACCGGGCCAGATCTTGTGATGGGTCATCAAACCAAACTGCCTATATAGCTAGCACCAAGGTCATGAATGACAAATATCACGGTCCCACCGCTCTGCCGTCTGTTTCTCTTTCCTCTTACTCCAACTCGGCGTAGAGAGCTTCTAACAGCGCTTGAGGGGATTGGGCGTGTGGCATGTACAGTGCTGTTTGGTGCATGCTTGAGTATATAGTTAGCCTGGTTGAGTAATTAAGTCTGACACTGAGTAGTTTAGAATCAGTCTATTGGAATTGTTTGTTTTATGTACTTGGGAGGAATGATTAAGCAATGGTTGCCGAGTAAATAAATGCACCAACAACACTGTCAATAAATCTGTTTCAAGATAAGTTAATTTGGCTAAGCAGTGTTACGGAATACTGTGACACATATTATATCACTTGGTTTGAAACATTCCGATGATGAATTATTGAACATAAATCCATTATCTTGGACATATTTTATTTATGAACGCACCAAGACACTGGAGGACTTAAACACTGCGGGGTAATTATTGTTGCGCATTGTGTCACCGCTCTCCTCTCATGCAACCGCCAGAACAAAACGCGACGAATCAAAGATTTGTGAGCGTTGATTGACACTTTGAATGCGCATACAGCCCAGAGGGACATTAGCCGAATTGCTTTATTTAATACTTTCTCCCTCATTCTGTTTCTCTTTTAGCGGGCCTTGTAAACACTGATGCAATAATGCATTCCATTATACCAGAAGAGAGGAGATGAGTGTCTCCCGTGGCTCCTCTCCATCTCAATAATAGGTCAACAGCTGTATTTAAAAAATTAATCACATTCTTGGCAGTCGCAAAGGTTAGCCGCGACGCTCCGAGATGCAATTGGAGGAAGAGCTGCCTTTGATGAGTACAGCATGTAAATGATTTGTGTGTGTTTATAGGACACAGGGCTGGCCCTGCCTCACTCCAAGGCAGCGGCGTCTGCTCCACTCTGTGGCAGAGGTTGGCAACAGCAGACGAACATAACCGTGAAGAGGGGAGGGCTGCCGTCACTCAACAGCTTGCACTCGCTTTCGACAGAACGTCGCCCTTTCCATCTGCGATTCTGCTCCCTTCCGTTCCCCGATTCTTTATTTCTCTCTCCTCGGTGGCTTGTCTTTTTTTTACCCTTAATCTCTTTGTGACAATTTCCACACATTGATTCAAGATTCAAGATTCAAGATAGCTTTATTGTCTGTCACAAGTAACAGAAATTCTCCTTCGACAAGGCTCAAAGTGCATTGAAAAGACATAAGAGAGATTGTTTGCCCCGAAACATTATGCCGGTGGCAAGTTTCAGACCGAGGTTTCCCACGTATCCACAGAAGTAGTAGATTTCACACCAGCAAGGAAACATATCTTCACTTGCGTCAACACCGGACAGCCAAACAGTTAGTTGACCTAAACCTGCACTTAGATTAAAACTGCGATGTTTTAAGAAATCTACATTTTCTCACATAGAAGCCAAATGACTCTCAAATATATCTGGAGGTACGGGGACACGCAAATTAAATATTAATGCCTACATTGAATTGCTTTCAGTAATTCTGAAATATTCAGAGTGGTATTTACGGAGCGACGCGGCTCTCTTACTTGCTAGGATAGACGGTAGGGGATGAATTTTTCAGTGGTGTTCTGATTTGGCCGTCGTAGTAGATGAACAGCCTCAATAAGTCACGTACGTTGCTCGGATTTACCTGGGCTGTCGGAGAGGGATGCGAATGAAACACCGCATGATGTAAGTGAGTGAAAGCGCTGTTCAAATAGGCCTACTGCCGTCTGTCTGGCGCCCTTGACAGCTTCGAGAGCGCTGCCACAGATTAGCTATTATGTTGTTTGTACATGTCGGCTTTGGACAGTTTGACTTGTGTTTCTACTTTTTTGTGGTTCATCTCGGTATGAAGAGAGGAATTAGTAAATCCTGTGGTTATCGTGACTTTAGCTTAATTCGTAAATACACTCTGCTAA
Source organism: Polymixia japonica (assembly GCA_900302305.1). Lineage (NCBI taxonomy): Eukaryota > Metazoa > Chordata > Actinopteri > Polymixiiformes > Polymixiidae > Polymixia > Polymixia japonica. The sequence continues at coordinate 6,189 of OMKK01008661.1, read as the reverse complement.
TAGTTTG
>OMKK01008649.1:1611-15142 GCA_900302305.1 Polymixia japonica | reverse complement strand
CACACACACACACACACACACACACACAGGGAAACACAGGGGAAATCTCGGCCTGAGTCGTGACAAATAGTTAAAATCGTTGATATAATGTTTTGTTTTTAGTTTTTCTCAAAATATTAGAGCCTTGTTTCACCTCAGCAAAGACAGCTCAGAGCTCAGCACTTTGTTGGATTCAGAATACTAGAAAACATCTCTGAGCCTATCAATAATAGAGATATATTTTTTACAAGGGGCTGCGCTCTAATCCTTTTAAACCTTATCCATCATCTGATAAAAACTAAAGACTTTTATCAGCCTTGATTTAAGTGGAGAAGCATGCAGGAAAAAAAGCCAGATTTATGCACATTACACGTCCAGAAACTAGTTTAGTTTCCCTGCCTCTAAAACATCTACTGTAATAATCAGTCACAAACTTGGCTGATCAGGCTGACATTCTTTCAAGATTTCACCTATCAATCTGTAATTCCTACCATCCACATGAAGTTCCAAAGGAAAAGTAAGGGAATTATCAGGGTCAAAGGTGGCCCAGGAAGAGCTGAGTCAGAACTGTATGGTAAACATCTATTCCTCTCGACATTGTCCCAGCATCACGTTTGATCTTGATTCGTTACCAGCTATCTCAGTAAAGAAAGGTTGGTAAACAACAGGAATTGAATCTTATTAAAGTTACAATGCGTAACATTTCTGCTTTGTTACTAGAATAAAATGACCTGGAAATATCTGCAGGGAATTTTGAAATATAATGTTTTAAATTATTTCCTCAACGCAAGTTATAAAAACATGTCCGTCTGTGACAGACTTGTCTTTGTGTTTAATCCTCGTGACCTCCTGCTACTCAGCCTAGAGTATGGAGTTAATCAACGTGGGCCTCCGTACTAGAGACATGTTTCAATGCCGATGTGTGTTTTGGTATTCTGATTGCATTTCACCTCGTAAATGCTAGCGGGACAACTTTATACCACGCAAGAAAGGAGTAATGTGATAAAAAAAAGGAAATTATTGGATCAAACATGGTTGTATTGCCTTTTAACCGTTTCTAGTGTTTCCTTGCTCATGTAGTGAACTTGTGAAGTCAAGTTAGCGAGGGCTTGGAGCCAGCAGGGCATAAGTGTATCAGATTCTACAGGAGAGCCAAAACAAATTTTGATCAAACTTGAATCAGCGAGAGCCAAAAGGGCGTACGCTCACTTGCACCCTTTTGGCACAGATCAAAACCCCACTTTTACTGTTACGCCTTTCAGTTCCCTTTTAATTACAGCCTATGGTTCATCATTTCAGTTGTGTCCTTTTGGCACGGAAAAGATCTCAGAGAGCTTTCATTTGTAATAGTCAAATTCGCCCCACACTGGCACTTACGCCCCTTTGGCTCCGAGCCCTCGATACCTAAACAGGCCCGTAAGCCTACTGGGTAACACTTTACTTGAAACCTGGTTTATAACACATTTGTTGTACCTGTCTGGACAAGTGTCTCATAGCAGCTTAATGAAACAGTCATTATTTAAATAGGAAAATCCTTCAAAGTCGCCCCCATTTTAATTAGTGTTGCCAACTCCAATATTGAATCTATGACACATTTTTATCAGAAAAGCTATCGAGGCCATCTCCAGCCTCCTTCATTTAGTATCAACTAATCAAAATCTCATAATCACTGATTGAAATTATGGCAAGATAATTATAAAGCAGACCCTCTGCTGCACTATTGCTGGTGCGTGCTGAGATTATTATGTCAACGTGAAAAAGAGCTTACAGAGACACAAGTGCATTGCCCTAAATGTCAGATACTTGTCATGTTAGTGCAGGCCCGAGGGAAGAACACAGACTGTCAGCTGTAACTGCTGACAAAATATAAACAAAATCTAATATCCTACCGTTTTACAGAGCCAAGTAATATTTTGCTTTATTTGGTGAATGAATGAACTTGTAGTAAGTTGCATCATTTGAGACGTTTTAATATTGTTAATAACAATAAGTTGGCAATATTGGACAGCTGTTACAATTAAGACAAATATTTCGTTTATTATCGTTTGAATCAGCATTCAGGAATGTGTTGTGTTGATGTTATGAAACTTTTGTTCCTGTAAATATGTCATTTACCTTTTTGTGATGCCATACGCGCTCTCCGTATAGAAAACAACATTAAAGGTTCAAAACTACCAAGTTCAGTATAGCAATGCTCCGTCCGCATCAGATGAACAAAACAAATCCTTTAAGATACCATGTGCTTGTGGAAACAGGTACTAGGAAGGAAAATCTCTCATTCATCCCGGCATGAAGGCGACAGCTGATTTATGCAGCTGTGAGCAGAACCTATGGACACTAGTTCTCTACGCATGTTGCTGCAGTTCCCAGAGAATCGCCCTCATGTTATTTTCCGCCTTATATTTCTGTCCCAATTGTCAAAGGTGAACTAAACACGAACAGACCTATCTTTATTTATCCGTCAAATGGAAACAAGGCTTCTAACTAAGGAGTAGAGAAGAGGACTGTATTAAAAGTGGTTTACATCTGTATTCCATTGTTGAAATAATGAAGGTCAGCACAGAGAACAAAACGTAAAGATAAACTAAATCTGTGGAACGTTACTTAGATAACTGCGTTATCACCATGGGTAAGGCTGTGTGTTGATACATTAGCACTGGCAGCAAGGTACGTGGAAAAAGGGGGAGAGTCCAGGAAACAAATGTCAGGGGGAATGAGTAAGACAGTTCAAAACATTTCACAAAAATAGGTGAAATTACTGTTAATCCTAGTAGCTCTTAGTCACCAGTCAGTGTCTCTGAAAAGCCTTCAAAGTGCTCTAAACCACTCTAAATAAACAGAAAAACTCAATGGAAGGTGAAATAACAACCTGCCTAGTCTCAAGATTCAAGAGATTCAAGAGATTCAAGAGTCCTTTATTGTTACATCCCATTATATAAGTATAAGAGAGTAAAATTCTTGGGTTTCGGCCACTGGACATTGCAGCAACAATAGCAATAAAATAACAATAGAATATTGTTAACAATATAATATAATAATATAAATAATGTAAAGTGTTGTGTGTGTTCAGGTCCTGCCTTAATAAATGTGCATATGTGTATGTAGTTGTTTGCCTGTTTGTGTGTGTTTGTGTATGCACAGCCACGTCTGTGTGCGTGTGTGTGTGTGTGTGTGTCTGTGTGTGCGCGCGCATGTGCCACAGACAGACAGGCAACAGGCTGTTAGTGTCCATTGTTCATAGGTTTGGTTGTGCTGGGAGGAAGAAAATGTCCCGGAGCGTGCCGGTCCGGGCCTTGATGTTGCGGTTCCAGCTCGCAGTAACAGAAACAATCCGTCGCTCACATCCCCTGATGCTCCGGGCTGCCCACACGACCCTCTGCGAGGCTGTGCGGTTGAGGGCAGCGCAGTTCCCGTACCAGGCGGCGGCGCGTCCCGTCAGGATGCTCTCGGTCGCGCCTCGTGTGGAACGGGTGTGTCTCCAGCAGAAACCTGCAGGAGCTTGTAAAAGATCAGTTCTGTTATTATTATATTTGTTAGTAGTACAAACCTGTCTGTTCATTACAGGCTCATGACATGCTAGATGACACATACATGACTAACAGCATTTAGCTTTGTTACACATTCAAGTACATAAATATTTACAAAGCAAAATTTGAAATAATAACAGTCATTCATCATTTATTAATCTGTTCATCAAACTACTGTGTTCCTGCAGATCCAGTCATATCTTACTGTAATGATGACCACCCCTTTCAAACCGCTTTGCCAATTACTTTGAATTGATTTAAATTATTCAGTCACCAAATGTTCTTGTGTTCTTTCCTGATAGCTACATTTGATGTTCATTTTTAGTCACTTCAGTCCGGCGGATGGAAGTGCACCTATTTGCAATTTATTCGTATGAAATTTAAACTTTAAACTTAAACATTTGTTTAAGATTTCCTTGACAGTTGGATGGAAACAGCTGGTGAGGGTTTTCGGTAAACTCGACTGCGAATGTGGAAACTCTTTTCCCTTGTGTCAAGTGTCAAGCGTCTGCAGTTAAAACTGTCGCAGGCATACCGGACGCACATCTCTGGGCCAACATGAAAGACAGACGCGCATTATCATATTGTTTTGTTCGTAGACATTTGATGTTGGTGAATGGACAAGTATCAAACATAGTAGGGCCACAATTTCCCAATTAAACATTTGCTGGTGGAATGTAGACAACATATGGCATAATGCATGAAAATAATTAAGACCATCTTGGGACACATTAATTTTGTAGAGAAGTATCCATTCACGAGTCTGGGATGAATTAGATACAAATCCACTGGAACCACATTATTGGAAGAGAACGGTAATATTAAGATTAATATAAGATTGAGTAGATTAAGTTGTTTAAATGTTTTCAGTTGAACAAGTGAACACAAGCACCCTCTAAAGGGTAGAAAATATTACATAGCTCATCATTAAAGAGGCTGAACGTGATCTTGGCGAATATGTTAGTATTTTTTAAACCGCTGGTTTTGGTCCCAGGTGGTACTTACTTATATAATCTATGAATTGCATCCCAGTTTTACCTCATTCTGCAACGGAATCTCCAGTTTACCAGCGCATGTCACTTCCTCTACATACAGCTGGCTTGCCCGTGACTTGATTGACAGCTTTCACCTGAATGTGCATCGGGGTTGCAGGGCGGGTCCAGGTCAGTATCTTGACTCCGCACGCACACGTACTGACACGCACTGACTGAAACGAAAACACAACGGGGACCCACCATTGCTCAATAGTGCTACTAAACCAAAATTATACAACAATCGCGTAGGGCATCTTTAATAGCTGACCGAGTACGACTGACCAACAGAAATATGATGATCAGTGATTATTGAAAGGATCGACAAGAGGTATGTTTATGTTTAAAAAGAGGTTATGTTTCCTAGTAAATTATCATATGGCTGCACAAAAAAATGTGATGGAACAAGGAAATATCACAAGGCATTAACTATTTCAATAGGAGATGAATGTGAATTAAAGTCTTATATTACTTCTCCATATACATGATTAGCCTATCCAGGCTGGTCGCTGTGCAGAGATGTCTGTGAAGGATGATATCTGGGAATCAGAGTCAGACTGGCAATGAAACTGATGTTTAACACATGGCTTTGTCTGGGTTCTCATAAAGACTTGGAAATATGCAGAAACTGACAGCGGGCTGAATTATAAGACAGAGGCATAAAGGTTTATTAAAAAAAGAAACTACTTAGTTTTGCATGTTGATTTGTGTTTACTGACTTTCTACTGACTTTTCAAACCAAAACGTCCCATAAAAGGATGGAAAAAATAGTGTTACAGAAATGTAACAGGACATGCAATGAACTTGAACTCTGGTCATATTTGGCAGTCTAAGCACTTTTCCATTGGAGACAGGAACCGGCGCCCTCTGCAGTCCTTACATCACGAGATATCATATCCACACATTGTATTTCTTTCCATTTTAACATTTATTCCATTCATTTGTTCAAACTGTTATATTTAGCTACTAGAAAAGTCATAAAATTCACAAAAGTCAGAAATTCAAAAACAGAAATGAACTCCAAAATATGCGATTCTATAGGTGTGACATTTACATACTAGTATTTATTGTGGTGCTCTGAGAATGTTCAGATTGTGGTCTTGGTGAGAAGACACCTTCACCAATTGAGTTAACTCCAATTCTGTAATAATTGATCTAAATATCTTATCGTATCTTATCCAGAAAACCCTACAGCGACTGAGCAGGTAAGGGTTCAAAATGATCAAAACTGGGATGTTCTGGTTATGGGACAGTCTCTCTAACCACAGCCTCTTAGTTTGAATGGAGCATAGGAGCACCCCAAGGGACCGTTTTCATCACTTTTCCAACTTTTAACCACTACACCTTAAAGGTGCTATCTGTAAGATCGGCACATTACTGACCTCTAGTGTTAGTGAGGTGAAATACACCACCAAACCAAAACAAGAAGCACGGCTTGTCTCCTGCACCACACACCATCTGTCATCTGGTGGTAGTTCTCTACCACTTCTTAGTAGTAGAGCACTTCTGGTAGTCTTCCTTCTCTGAACTGAGAGTCTGGGGGAGGGTGTTTTATACTTTCTGAGTAAACTTGCTCCCAGGCTTTCTCATCTCACAAGGGAGAAACTTTCTCAGAGGCTTCGTGGCTGAGAGGAGGAGCTGCATGTTGATGCTGAACTGCGGAGGACCTGTTTGATGGGCTGTCAACGCAAAACAAAGACTAGAAACTAGAGAGGACAGCGCCACTGACGCACAGTCAAAACAGAAGCTTTCAGACGATCGCCATATTACCATACAATGCGGTCGTTCGACTTTCTATTTGACTGTGAGAACTGTTTTGCCTGTCTGTCCACAACGAAATCACTGTGAAATGTCAGTAATTCAATCTGTGTAATAGTCACATTTCCAGACGTGTATATTTAATCGTTATCTATCTATCACAATTATATGGTCATGGTATTGTTCAGTATATTGACTTATTATGGGTGGCCCATAAGCATGGTAAGGTCACAAGATGCATTGAAATGACTACTTTCTGACTTGGTATCATAACGTTTTGATACTGTACCTGTCCTGTGCAAAGTTTCAAAAGATCAACATCCACTTTAAGCGGTGAAGACAGAGGAAAAGAGGTGGAGTTATGCGTCCTGCAATGCACCGCACTTTGGGATCAACATTCTTTGTACCGAGAACAAAACATGTCTTTTCCCCAAACTGACCCAGCATGGCTTGAAGGCACAAACAACATGAGCTCAAATATTTACGAGGACTCTACAGAAGGGAACAATTTATTTGAGATTAACGTCTAACCCTGAGGTCACTGTTAGGTCAACAACATTGTCTGCTCTTTCAGTAAGGTTGTAATTTGGATGAAACGGGCATCAGTCATCCCAATTTACCTTTTAAAGTAGCGAAATGGTTTGCAGACGTGAGTAGTAGCCAGCTGCTCCCACGTTTTTTTCATTTTTGCTATTATTGGTCTCTCGATATCGCTTAGACAGTTAAATGCCAATCAAGGATACAAAGTATACCACATGTGCCTGTTCTATGAGTAGAAGTGTCCATGGACTGAAATGAACCATGTAACCACAAGGTGGCAGCACTGATATTTAATAAAAACATTACAGTAGAGTTTTGTCAGTTTCCAGCGCAACAGCTCTAAGCGTTCCAATTCTATTACTACGTCCTAGGGAGGTCTAAAAAGTATTTGTGAACATGAATAATTCTCTTAAAAAAATACTAATAATACAGTAGGCTACCAGACAAGCACAGACCACACTACACCACAAAACAGTAGGCCTACTAATTCTATTCCTATCTACTTTCTAACCTATAGTATTGGTTGGACACTGGCCTCTGTGGCAGCTTTCAATGTCGGGTGAGTGTTAAACCGGCACTCTTCACAGTCGCCCATAGGCGCAGGATTTGTTCCTGGGGGTGCAGACAGTGCGGTCAGCCATCCCTTCAGTGTCCTTGTAGTCCACAATCCCGCGGCTGTAGAGGGTGTCGGCTATGAACTGGAGATTTTCATGCGTTTTCTGGCTCTGCTCTCCGCTCTTCTTCCTCTGGAAGTCGGTCAGCGGAGCGTCCCCATAAGACTTCCCCCTCTTCTGAGAAAATCCAAATGCGCTGCATGCAAGGGACTTGAGCCTGTACTTCTTTAAAAGTTTACCATGCAACAACTTCGCAATGGTTTGCTTCACTTTTTCGTGTCTTGTGCTTTTGTAAAACTCAGCAATGTCTGCAACCAATGCCGAGTGAAATATGAGGGTCTTACGGATGTTTGGTGCGACCTTCTGATTCCTAAGTATCCTATTGACTGATGCGCGTGGGGATTGGGACTGTAATCTACTAAATATTTTTTTATACTTTTCCTTCTCTGTGATCTCTCGTACAAGTTGGGCCTTTAGAAGGGCTATTTCCTCATGGAGTTTTGTATTTGCCTCTCTTGCCTTCTGTGCACCCTGCCCACGTTGCCTAAAACGGGACAATAACAAGACATTATAAATCATCTTTTTTAACATCTTAAAAAAACTTTAAACACACAACTTGGATTGTAATCTCAGTAGTACAGGTCCTAACCTTGAAGGCCCAGGCGGAGTGTGTGCTGGCCCTGCCAGTGGCTGACTTCCTGGATTTTCGGCTGGAGTGTCTGACTCCCTGGCTCTAGACACCTTAACTCTCTTCGCCTCCCTCCATTTCTTCCTCAGTACCCTTTTGTGTCTCTCAGAGACATCGTTGATGCCTTTCTTGAGACCGTTCTCTCTGTCCTTTTTCCATTTCTCTCTCTCTTTGTCAAGGTACGTCTGTCTTCTCACCGGGTCAGCGTCACGGCGTGCTCTGTAACGCCTCTGTTTTTCTGCTGCACTGAGGGGTGCCATTCCTAAATAAAAATTAACTTTAGGTAATATGTCCACAGTAGATCCAGCATATAACAACATAGGCTACTACAATACTACTACTACTACTACTACAATGCCATGTACTTAGCATAATAAAAGCAATACATGCACCCCCACCCCAAAACAGAACATTCCACAAGTCTGGCCTTGTTATACTTAGCATAATAAAAGACATGTACCCCCCTACCCCAGAACAGGTTTCAAAACCTGTTTTCTGCCAGCCCAAAATGGGCTTCATACTAGTAATACAATCACATTAAAATAATCACATTAAAAGAATACAGTTTTAACTGATAAGATGTAGATACAGATAGATTTTCATAGACTGCTATAGATAGTTTCAAACACTGTAATGTGATTTTGGGCTATATAAATAATGAAAGTATACTTGACAATGCTAACACATGAGAAGTCCCTATTTTACTCCCACACAAGCTCAATGATGCCATATGGCAACAATGACATAATAGGCTCAAAATAACGTTTGATGAATGTATTCCATAGTAACTAAATGTGTAGATGTTCTAGACATTGTAATAATCACAAAAACAGTTTTTAAGGCATTCTACTTACTTGTATAGCAAATTCAGCCTGTGAAACACCGGGTTGTTGCTCAAATGCTGTTTTGCAGGTTGTGTGACTTCATGGCCAGAGGGCTGGATTTATAAACACATTCACCATCCAATGGCAATGCCAGGAGGTACAATGGGATCCAATGACTATGTAAATGTGGTCTTTAAAAAAAATAAAACTTTGAAAGACTTTTTTGGGATGTTACCGGTAATGTTGCCATAAGGCATCCATGGGCCTTACAGGGTTAAATGTATACAGGCAATGCATAATTAAAATAAAAAAGCATAATTTCCACCCTGTTACCAGGGGGGTAAGCAACAGGGTGGAAAGTAACAGGGTGGAGATTCTGTTATAAAATTAGCCTTAATTTAAGTTAAGTTAAGTTAACAGTTTGCATGGCTAGCTAATTTTGATGAGGACTCTATAACCTTTCAAAAGCACCTTTTTAGATTATTCATTAGATTATTTATTATTTCATTTATTTCCTTTAGCTATAAGGGTAACAGGGTGGAAGAGTTATGCTTGACGGCATGAATCTCACTTAATAAAAGCATATGAATCAGATATAAAGAGAGGTAGAAAGTCACACAGCTTACCTCAGCCAAAGTTCCCTCTACTGAAGTGGCACAGCTATGAGTTATTTCATTGAGAGACTGTTGTTTTCCATTTAAAGGACATTTCCACAAAGTAACAGGGTGGAACGTGATTGCCAGGGACGAGTATAAAACTTATTTGTTTGGTATTTAACTTTTTTTTTTTTTTAAAACATAATTTATTTCAATAGAGTTTCACCACTAAATTAGGATAACCTGAAAATATCTGTAGATTTTTATTTGGATTAGTCATGTTTTTGGGATCAAAACTGAAATAAATGCACTGGGGACATGGGAAAATGCCATACCACCACTTTACAAAAGCACATACAATGCAAAAATAAACCATTTAGAAGCCCATTTCACTGTACTCATAATGCAAAACAATTTACTCTACAAGAAAAACCAAAAGGTATTAGGATTTGGTCCTGTTTCGAGAAAATACAACATAATTAAGGCCAGGGACACAAAATGTACCGTATAAAAATAATGACCCACTTCAATGACAGTTAGTACATGATGGTGGGTAGTAACCAGGGTGATATTATACGGGTATAAGCACACTTTCTGGTTTATTAGCAAAGGAATGAAACTCATTTGGATGTAATCACTCAAACCACGCTTTAATTAATCCATTAAGTAATCTTCTCCATTCATTGTAATTGGCAGCAGCACCAGTTCATGTCTTTCAATGACATGACATATTAAAACACTGTTTGACAACCAGCGCCCCTAGTTCGTCATGATCATTTCCAGTTGCGAATGCAATGTGCTTTGTAGAAATTGGTATAAAACTCCATACTGTATGCAGAATATAAGCAGTCAGTAGAGTAAATAATCTGAAGTCAGTACTGTTGGAACGCGGTCAACAACTGTGACATGTGACTTTCGTTTCGCATTATACACGAGGTTGGTTCACTATAATTGTTCCTTCTGGCGCACCATAGAAAGACGTCCTTGTTTATCCGTGATCACGATGGTGATAACAAAGATGGAGGATTTAAATATCAAGATGGATCACACGCCCTTCAGCCTACAGAAACCATGGTCCGCTGAGGCGGAACCAAAAATGGTGGAGCAGGGCTGGAAATCATCTCGCACATGCAGCTGTCTAAAACTAAAATGTTCATGAATAATCGTGTTAGTAATATATAATACAGCAACTAATTTATGCAAGAACCTCATGAAAATTACTGACATCATATAGCACCAGCTCTCACCTACCTGACATTATCATAGACAGCCTTGTGCCACTGTCCCACTTGTCACTGTCTATCACTCATTATATCCTGTATAACCTATTTTATATTTATATTTCATATGTAGTCATATTTATGTACTTTGGTAACTACACTGGTAACTATGGACATTGCACTACTTGGACAACCACTGTTACCTCTCTCACAACACAGTACTATCCTGTCTTTTGTGTCTTGCACTGTCTCTTTGAACTACATTCCTGTATGCCCCTTGTATCATGTGAGTGTCTATGTCAAATATTTCTGTATCCCAGCACCAAAGACGCCAAAGCACATTTATTTGCATGTAATGTGTTTGGCAAATAAAGGTGATTCTGATGTCCAAAAAAGGAACATCTCCTAAACCTTTTTTTTTTTTTACTAATTTAAATACATGTCTGGGTCTCATACAGGTATTTTGCTTGCTTGCTAAATATACCTATCGATTGGCTAAATCAAACAACAAGCCCCTCGCAGAAAAAAAAACATTTATACCAAAAAGAAGCGCTGTAGTCTGCTTAACGAGACTTCAAGAGAAAAGACGGAAGTAGTCAGAAGAGGACTCTCTCGCTTCGCTTGTACTCTTTATGGTACGACTCACGGCAACATCTTTGCTTTTTTTTTTACAAGACTTGGAAACACGTGACAGCGCTCGTCGGGCGACAACCAACCGCGACCGACCAGAAGACAGTTCCGTAGCGCCGTGGAAAAGTATCAAATACTAACGGGGACACTTGCTGACCGAGGTCACTGCCCAGCTAAAGGTACGTAGCTCTGTAGTTTCCTAACGCCGTCCCGCAAGAACAACCGCATCTCGCTAATTGGCTTCCTCTCGGGAACCGCGGTGCGTGGAAATGCGCCGTGGAACATCCAGCTAATGTAACAGTGTGTCGTTTTGTTGTTGTTACGTCATGGCGTTCTGTAGCAGCTGAGGTCAAGTCAATACTGAAGTTATTCTTTTTAAAAAGCAACGAGGTTATCTGAAGGAATCCGGTTCTAGACGCGACTCGGAATGAACATGAGTAATTTATCTCGCTCTCAATTATGTACCTGAAGTCAACCTGATACTGTACGTTGCTCGGAGGGATTAATTAAATCAATTTGGATGTTTCTGGGTTTGAGGATGTCTAAATGAGTTTTTAACTGGACAATTCCTATTCTAGTCATTCTAATTTAGTCATTCTAGATATTGAGTATTGGCTATCATGCATTCCTATACAAACTTTTAAAGTCTCTTAATAGGTTGAATACCTAAAGCAAAACGTTATATTCCTTAATTGTAATGTGCATGGACGTAATGTGCCCTTGTTTAGATTGAGCAACGCGTTGTAACTTAAGCTAGTTTAAACTTGTTTTGTTTGTTTTATAAGGAATGGAGAAAGCCAAACAAGATGCATTTGACAATGCAAGACTTCAGGTGATTAAAGACGGCTACGAGAGGGCCTTTGAGTGCATCAATAAAGGACTGACTGAGGATGAAGTTGGACACAAGGCACAGGCCCTGGACCTTTACAAGCAAGGGCGGCAGCATCTTCTCAGGGCCATCAGTGTGCCTTCACAGGGAGACGAGTGTGTTGGCAGTTCCTGGCAATCAGCCAGACAGATGCAGCAAAAGATGCAGGAGACCCTCAACAACATCACCACTCGCCTAGCTATTTTAGAGACCAGCTCGGACCTTGAAACTGTACCTGCGCTCAACCGCAGCAAGATATCTGGGGCTAGTGATGCAGGCACATCCTCAGAAGGTCTCTACCCCGAACTCCCCTCCAAAGAGAAACCAGAAAGACCAACTGCCCCAAAGCTGCCTTTTACTAATGGTGAACAAGCTGGAACTGCAGCAGCGATGCCTGCACTCAGCGGTGCGGGTCTACCTCTCTCACCTACCAGACAGCCCGTGGTTCTAGGAGAACAGCCTCCAGCGTATTCGCCTCAGGCAGCTGACGGCCACCTAAGTATCTCCTACGGAACAGACGCAGGGGAGATGTCCTTGGTCGGAGATGAATTCTACAGCCACTCATCCAACTCCTCGCCATCTCTTCAGAGTTTGGGCGAGGAGGGAGAGGAGTTGCTCTTGCTCCCTCATGGGGTGCAGATATTCTTCGTCACGCCCGAGGGCCTTGTGAGTGCCCCTTCTTACCCGGGCTTCCTGCGGCTGGTAAGGTTTACCAGCGAGCGGCCTGAGACGATGCCCAACCGGCCCCCGGCGTTTCTGCAGGTAAGAGAACAAACTGGGCTGCTTTGAAATTCAAATGGGAAGATCGTAGATGTTCAGCCAGACATTTGAGCATACTAAAACATCTGGTGCACTCACGTTGTCTGAAGGAACTTGAGAAGCTATTTGATGCAATAGAGTGCCCCAGTTTTGAGCTAAAACCCGGCAGTGTGTTACCCATGGGTTCCTTTGCCAAAACACTAATGGATTTTTCCCCACTGGGTTTTGGTTAGATCCATGAAATAAGGTTGATTGGTTAACGCAAGCTTAAGAGATATGGTACGTTTTGTTCTACGAGATACATACACAATACAGCCCATTTGTGTATTTTGAAGCTTTTATGTGTCTCAAAATGATATCAATTGCATTTATGCTTAAAGAATCTTAAAAGTGGTTTTCGTTTCTGAAGATTACCTTGTTGAACAAAACATGTGAATATCATGTGCCTTTGATTCCCACAGAGCTTATTTTCTGCATCAGTCCAAAACCCAATGGGA
>OMKK01008624.1:3192-24380 GCA_900302305.1 Polymixia japonica | reverse complement strand
TTCTTTCTTTCTTTTGAATCTATCTATCTATCTATCTATCTATCTATCTATCTATCTATCTATCTATCTATCTGTCTATCTATCTATCTATCTATCTATCTATCTATCTATCTATCTATCTATCTATCTATCTATCTATCTATCTATATTGGATTTGTGCAGATAAAGTATTCAACAATAAAAATAAATATTTTAATAAATAAAGCCATGGATATCCAAGGATATTCAAGAAAGTAAAGACTAATTCAAGACAATATATTTCCCAATCCCCAATATATAAAATTGGGGATTGTGACCTAGAAAATGAACATCGTCAAACTAATTAAATTTTCACAGAGTTCAAATATTATGTTTGCTCACATCCACTGGGCAACAAATTATGACTTTAATGAAAGCTTTCATTATTAGAGACGGATTTCAAATGATGCTGTCCGAAAACTCAAAAATCAAACTGAAAAAGCACGAAAAGGCGTTTTACCATCTAAGAGAAATTGCTTACATAAAAATGGCATGTGAGAATCTGTTAGTGGCTCCGGTGTCGAAAGGCGCCTCACTTTGCCGTCGCCGAGGAGTCAGGTTGTAGACAGGTCACACACTTTGCTCCTACATCTCATCCATCAGTTCATCTTATGAGAGGGAAAGCCTGGTGACATTGTCACTATTCCAGTTGACAAGCGAAAAAAAAAAAAAATTCATCAAATATTAAAGGAATAATCAAACTTTTATTCAAAAGATATGTACAAGAGACATGGTCACAACACCTGACATATGCTGTTTTTTTTTTACTGGAAGAGGTAAATCAGCGCTCTTTGGTCTCCATGCTGCGTGTTTCCTGTACATGTAACTAAAAACGAAACACCAACTCACATTTGACCTAGTGGTGCTAAAGAACTCGCATTAGCCGTGAGCAAGTGTAAGGTTTCTCTTTTCCAGTTCATTCCAGTGGAATATCTGGCTGGTATTACCTATGACATCAGGGCCCGGACGCATCCTCCTTCTCACTGGGAAAGTGCTGATCCTGGATTTTTTTTGTATGCATACCAGTTGTTGTTTTTTTTTCAGTTCAGCTCATCAGTTTACTCTGAGTAGTTTTACAGACCTAGGTTTTGAGATTGTAATCTTTTATTTTTTGGACAAAAAGTATTGATATTGTATGACTTATATTAATATAATTAATAATCATAAGGAAAACGTTGTCAAACACAATGATAAAATACTGTCTGTATAAAGGAGAAATATCCACATTTGTGAACAATGTATACCAGCTTTACTGTTAGAAATGTAGTTTACAGTAATACCTAATGATAGCAGAATGATATTATTCACCCACTGGCTTTAAAGTGGCAAGCTCGAACATTTCCGTTTCGTTGTCTTTGGCGAAAAGTGGTAATTGCAGGCGTGTTTTTGGACCTCACTTCAAAGGGAAAATGCGTCACTAACGGTAATTTGAATGCGTGGCGGGGAAGTCGCCACAGACACCCGGTTCTTAATACTCATAATACTGCAAATGCAAGGGCTTTCATCAGTGGTCCATAGGCTCAATCACCATTGTGTTACCTCATTCGACGATAGATAGTGACTTTACAGACATTTATTTAAATGAAAATCTTTGGAGATCTTCGAGACTGCCACTTTAAAAGTATAACTTATTTCAAAAACATCATGTTCCTGATCAGAAACTTTCTCAGGAAGGTCTTGCACAGTTTTATCATGACAAATAGATTGTCTTTTGTAGACAGTAGTAAATTCCACTGTTCTTTGGTAATAATAATGCATATTATGATGATGATGATAATGCAGTTATTATACATTGATCTATAGGTAGTGAGGCATGGTTGGTGGTGGAATGGTTTATTGAATCTACAGGAAATGACATCACAGCTGTTTGATTGATTGCCCAAGAAGTTGAGCAATCAACTTCACCAAGTTGGCTTTTCAGTGTAGTAGCTTGTATAGTAGCTGGGTTTTATGTGTCAGTAGATTCTAGATATGTAATTACAACTAACATACTGCAATTATCACAAACTCAGGCAATAGAACTTGCAATTAAGGCTGGGTTGAAGTTCGCTGCAAAGGATTTCATATGCAATTACAATTTAGTTTCTCACATTAAGTGCACTTTGCAAACTTGCCAAACGTGACAATACCAGAGCAAAGGGGCGACTGCCAGAACCGTTCCAGAGCACCCTTAATTTTCTGTGAGGAAAATTAGTGAACATAATTATATTAATTTCACAGCATCTGTGAAGTACAAATTCAACTCATAATTCATTGTCAAAACACATATGTTCCTCTTTGCTATTTGCCATTAACTAAACTAATCTAGAGTATCTTTGTTTATAGGAGTTCACTGATCCTGCTAAGATTATACTTCTCTTCTAAATTAAACTCTATAAACAGCACAGCCTCAAAAACTGAGCTACTTGGATGCATGGTTAAAGAAAATAGGACTGGGACTAAGACTGGGATTAGGACTGGGACTGGGACTAAGACTGGGACTAGTGGCATGAGTTCCTCTTCCTCTGACCGCCTAGTCTATCAGCGCTACTGTGTTGATCCCACGCTGCCTACCAGCCAGCCATCAGCTGTCCACCTTCCGCCTTTTTTTTGAATTTTATTTATCTTCCGTTATCCCTGGACTGAGTGGCATTAATTAGACACAGGTCAGTAGTAAAAGGTCACTGGGAGGGTCAAGTCAACCGAGTAGTGCCGTGTTTGCAGTATTCTGACTAAAGCGTCCCGGCATCCGCAGGCAACAGGTGGCCTGTTTATGAGCGCACTGCGAGTGTGTATGACAGGGACAGACTTGGGTTTATCACCACGGTCAAGGAGAGAGAGCAGAGGTGGGGGAGGGAAGGAGGATTAAATATCAGACGCTGAAGTGTGACTGAGCGACGCCACGGCGATAAGAACAGCGTAGCGGCATCTGACGAGAAAGAAAACAAACAAAACAAAAAAAAACACACGAGGAACAAACGTTTTGAAGTGATGCCTTAATTCCGGCACAGCGCTAAAAGTGAAACAGATTGGTCCTTGGTTGGAAATAGAGACTTCTCAGTTGTCCTCAACCTTGCCTTTAATAACCGCATCACATGATGAGGAGAAAATACCAGGGAGGCCACAATGCCGCGACGCTGCCACCAAAACACCCTCTGATCGTGACTCAAGCCAGGGGGAGGACCCCGAAGAATCTAAACCCAAACACGATTCAAAAACCATGTGGCTTTCTATAAACTGATACGTAACCGAACCGGTAATGCAACCTGTGACCCCCCGTGAGTACAGTTGGTTTTCAGCCACCTTGAAACAACTGCCAGCTATGTTAGAATTACGTTTTTTTTTGTAGATTTTTCTGTTGATTTTTAACTACGATTCAACCACACCTTTTAGCTAACAAATTAATACATTTTATTTTATTTATTATCGCTCGGGTCTTGGATTATCTCTCGTCTCGGCTTCAGTTTGTCAGGCTTGATAACAAACTGTCTGACAGCTAAAACAGGAGCCCCGCAGGGCAGGGATATATCCCCCCTCTTCATTAACGCTCTATAACGCTCATTATAGGTATAGTCAGGTGTCTTGTCAAATCCAAAGTCGTCCTAGTGAGTCCACTTAACCAAGGCGATGACCTGGCCTACTAAAGAGAGCTTGAGTCATTCATCAGCTGGGTGATGCAAATTCTTTAACGTGTCTTGAATGTCGGGAATACCAAAGAGTTCTTGGTATTTGCATTATTGATTTCAGAAGGAAGAAGGAGGAGGTCTTCCCGGTGATAATTAAGGGTCAGCAGATAGAAAATTGTCTGGTCTGGACAAATGTCTTGGCGTCTACCTGGACGGTAAATTAAACTGGAAAAAGAACACTGAGGCTCAGTCAAGCCTAATCTTCTTGAGGAAACTTATATGCTTTGATATCAGCAAGAAGCGTCTTCATGTTTCTTTTATCAGAGAATCTTGTCCTCTTTTATGCTGCGCTCTGCAGGGGAGCGCGGCATCACTGCGCATGATAAAAACAGGATCAATAAGACGATCAGAAAGGCTGGCTCAGTTATTAGCTCTACCCCAGACTCACTTGATGTCACTTTAGAAGGAGTTCTGTGTTTTGAAGGCCGTCCATCGCACTGTGTTTTTAACTCAGACTCAGAAGCTCATTCAGTGATCGACTAGTGATGCCTCAGTGTTCTACTGAACGACTCAGAAGGTCTTTTGTTCCGGCGGTGGTCAGATGTTCTAACAAACACTTTTAGATGTCTAGATCCATAGCTCCTTTCAGCTGTTAATCATGTCTCAAATGGCTTATTATGGTGTTATGTATTGTTGTACTGTGTATTTGTATTTGTCGTGTACTGTGAATGCAATGTCTATATTGTTTGTTGTCTCTATGAGTTGATTTGGTGGTAAATGAGTTTCCCCATCGTGGACTAATAACGTTTTCCAATCTAATTTAATCTAATCTAATCTTGACATGGTGCAAAAAACAGCCTTTAACGATTCAGGCCTTGATCAAAAAACAAGGACATTACTGGGCAAATACTTTCTGTCTAGTATATACAGTAACAATGAGACGCTCGTTTTTCTCAGTGGAAGTACAACGCATGAAAGGGTAATTTCTTTAAACTTAATTTGCTAATCTTTGAGCCAGCAACACTGTTAAAAGCTCATTCAGCTGAATGGACTGTGGCGAGAGGGACACCAAGCCCAGATCACCACAATGGCTGACCGCCAAGATGTGAACATTTCACATTTTCACATGTTTGCAGTTTTTATTGACTCTCTTCTACTGTATTACTGTGCACTTCTGTTCAATCATCTGTTAAACTGCTACATGCCAAAGCTGCGGATATGGTAAAAGAGTATTCTGGTTTTATTGCACGTAGCCGCCTGCCCCCTCATTTAGAGTTAAAGATTCATGTTATGTTATGTGTACGCTACAAATACTCACACCTTCCAAAGCCTGTTCACGCAATATTTAAACACATACGCTTGTGCCAATACTCAAACATCCATGATGACGTAGCTTATTAAATAAAGAAAGAAAGAAATACATACATATACATAAAATAGATAAATAAGATGATTTTAATTCAATGGCTTCATATATTGAAATGTGAATCCAATTTTAATTTGAGATATTATGGAAGTACCGTATGGATGACGTTTTGTGATCAATTGAAAAATGTATTCATTAATTAAAAAATAATGTTAATGTTAAGAGGATAGATGGGTGCAAAATCAAAATAGTACTGAGACCAGAGATAAAACTTAATGTTGAGTTGTCACAAGCAGAAAAGGCAATACATTGGTAATGGAAAAAATCAAGTTCCATATCACAATTGCGTTAAGTTACAATGTTACTTTGTGTGCCTGGTGGACAAAGGACAAACTCAAACAACCTTTTGCTAAGCTTTTGTTAACTGGTTGTTTAGCAACCAAGGACTCAAAAATATCTTCTGATTTATACGGTGTCATGGATTGGGTTCTGAATATGTTGCTTCAGCATATCTAAGATGGTGGGGCAGTAAATCAAACACATGGTGTGACCTCATCAACCACTTGCCTTTTTATAGAGATCGGGGGGGCGGGGCTTAGCTTAACTGATCACAGGGAACAATAAGTTAAAATTCAAAATGCCTGATACTGGTGACAATAGTAGCTACAGTATTCTGTACAGTATATTACATTAGTATTATTATATTTATCATAGCGATCGACTTTTGAGGTCTAGGTCCTCGTATTGCAAAATGTAATTCTATCAAAAATACAGATTTAACATCATTTTGCAAACATTACAAATGCAGAAAGATATTACTGAGCACATTCCAGACATTCCAGTCAACAACCCAGACTAAAATCATGCCGACAAATATTTGAAAAACATGTCAGACAACTTTTCAACTACCTCTTCTGGAAGTTCTGGTTCAATTACTGAACTTCAGTATCCCGTTCAAAGACAGCACCGAGCGATATGGATTAAAATCAGAGAGATCGTGATAAAGCGTTCCTTTAAGAAAAGCAGATTCTGATGTAGATGCACAAATCAAAGGAAATGGTGTTGTATCAAAGAACGGACAGTTTCGGATGGTAAATGAAGAGAAAAGGGCTTGACAGGGAGCCAGAGGAGGTGGGGAATGAATTATGAGGCAGACCATGAGATACAGATGCAGACAGTATCGAGGAGCCAGTTAGCACTCAGGTCAAGGAATTTTGAGAAAACAGAGACATAACTGACATCATTTCAGCTGTGGCTGAAAGTGTTAGAAGTCTATCCAAAAGTCAGGTGGACTAATGAGAGAGACCGTCCCCTGCCAGAGTCCCCAGGGTATAAACCTGGGAGCGTTTTGTAAGAAAAGCCAATTCACAGTATCACAGGAAGGAACCAAGGTTTGCAAGTCATGGCAATCTTAGACACCTTGGACCAGAAATGTATCTTACATTATACAAATGAACACAGAATCAAACCTGGAACTTGACCTCTGGTTCTGTGGCCATTATGTGATGAGAGTATCCATCAAAGGTGTTGAAAACACCCTGGCATGAAGGCTTTTTCGCTGACGCCAGTTGTCTCAAGCAGTGTGCCAGCAAAACGAACAGGAATCACAAGGTAAGATACTTCTCCTAGTAAATGTGATTTTGTGTTAGCATTAGCATAAAAATGCTACTCATGACATACATAAATCACTGATTAAATCAACTTATAGTCAAATAGGAATTTCAAAATGATGTTTTTATTACAAAGGGAAATTATGAATACATACAGGTACTTTATATCAGTGTATTGATAAATAATTGATACATAATTAAAAGTGCATATAAGTTTAGTTTCGACAATGTAATCCAGTCAAAAATGTATGTAAAGCAGTTATGTTATATATGTTAAAGCAAAAATCCTATCTGTACTTTAAGCAATGTATATATTTGTATGAGAAGTAATTAAACATATGTAATAGGGGGAAAAAAACTACGAATGACACAGTATCTGGTTTCATTCAAGTTTATTTTATTTTACATTAAGTTCAGTATCTCAGCATCCCTAATATTGATTAGTAGTGATTACAGAAAAATATAAACATATCAAGTCTCTTTATATACTGTATGTCCACTTGTTACTTTATTCCCATTTCACATAGACACAAAACATTTAGAACAATGTTTATTTTGGCTCACTGAATTATATTTTAGTAACCCCAATATAATGTGAGGCTAGTTTTCACAATCCTCACCACATCCTTCCCAGACCTCTGTCTTGACCCAGTGCCCTGACTGCACCTCCCACCATAACCAAAACATTCCTCTGGTGTCAAGTTACAATCTGAAAAATGAACCAGTAAGTAAACCAGTAATTTACCTGTTAGCCACAGTCAGTGAATAGGGTTTGTTCAGGTTTAAAAAACTCTTATAATTGCATGACATCAAAAACATATCTGAGCCACCAGTCACATTGTTTTATTTATTGTAAGAATGTATCTACTGTTGATATTGTAGAGTAACATAGCATCACATTGGACATGGAATTGATCAATATGCAAAACAAATGTTCTACTGTCTCTAAATGACCATGATCATAAGTACAAACCGAATCTTGTCTAAGATCTTAATGATCAAATAAGGGCAGGGCAATTATATTGACATTTCCAAATGGTCAACAGGCAGTCAGAAGTGAGCCGCATTGATGACCGTCTGGTCGAAAATGATACCTAGAAGCACATTTATCTAAGCGAGACAGGTTTATGATCGTTGTTGCTACAAAATACAAGGTTCAAGGGGTTTTACTTTCGGGCCAAAGCAGGCGAGGGCAGGCAGGAAGACTTAAAAAAAAAATCACACAACTCAATTTTTGTGCCTGTATCTCTACTTTGCTCTGTGTTGTGGTCAAATGCTTTATTACTGTACATGTTGGTTTGTTTTGCCAACCGTCACAAAAACAGACACATACAATGTACAGGTGCAGGTGTGTTCTCTGGTCGAAGTTGATTCCCAATATAAACTCATGCAATAAACCAAGTGCATAAAATTGGAAAGCAGAAGCATTTGAAGGGCAAGACTCTGAATCTAATGTTGTAATGAAAAAAATATTTTACTATCCGAGTAAATTGACGATTTCCATGTTCTCTTACCTTCGTGGTTGCTAAGTGATTCTGTAGACACTGCTGTCCTATATGAATCATGAGCGTGCTCACGACGCCCCTAATAATAAACATTGAACATGGCTTTGCTTGGCATGTTGTTGGGGTTGAGACGTTATAAACACATCTTAATCCTCTTGGTCGTGTTTCGGATTTTCATAGGGGCAAGTCAAGCTCTTAGCAGGTGCTCTGTATCCTGCGTGACGAGCAAAGGGGAGGAGACATAATGTGACACGCTTTCACGTCACTTCCCGTTTCTTCAGCCGCTCTGTAAAGTGGCCCAGTTACATGTACAGTATTACTTCAAATACTATGACAACACCACCATCCTAAACTCCTGCCTTGCAACTGGATCGCAAAAAAGTCAGTAATAAAAGAGCATTTAAGAGGTAGAGGTAATGGCGCCAAGCTCTTTAGGGGTACGGTCAAGTCATGCATACAAATTTAGATTTTGTGTTATTTATTGACATTCTCTAAACCTGCCCGTTAAACATGATGCGGCATATTATTGCACAACAATTCTAGTTAATGTGTTATTCCTGTCTCTTTATAGGTCTGCTTGATGGAGCGTCTCCTGCCCTGGACTATGAATGACACATTTCACCCATTAAATATCATCATTGTATATTTCCACTTAATTTTAGGAATGAAATATTGGCCAGTTTGGAATTCATTGTGAGGTTAATTACAGTTTACAAGAACTTAATTAATATGTACTTGTCACTTAAACTGTCAGGAATTTATTACCCACACTAAACATAATGACAGGAAATCAGGCTATCTAGGAATCCATTGGATACCATTCCCCCACCACTAGTTAAAGCTGCTATGTGTGAATGTGAATTACAACAAGCTGTTACAGTTCAAAACAAGATAAACTGTTCTCCTCCCCTGCAGCAGCTCTCCATCCCTCCTCTCCCCTGTCCTTCAAACACCTCACACGCTACAGGTGAACAGATTCCTGGGAGGAGTTTATCGTCGGGTCAGCGATGTAAACATTGTTTAGAAAAGAGGGAATATCATCACACTGACCGACCTGCAGTGACAGACATTTGTTGTGAAGATCATAATTTCACTGAACCTTTGCATAGCACTCAGTCTATGTTATTTTAACATAAAATAACATATACATATTGCACATAGCAGCTTTATTTTGGTGAAAATAGCCACTGGATTGCTTTAAAATCTGTTTTCAGGGTTTCTCAAAATAAACTTGAAAAAACATAAAAACAACAACAAGAAACAATCACATCAGCTTGGTTTTCTTCATGGTGTTTTATTTATATATATATATATATCTCACCAAAAACAATGTATGACTACAGTGCATTGATTACATTATACTTACATTATAGCTAAATCACTGGAAAGAAAATTAATAGCACATTTATACAGAATATTTAGCAATTCCTACATTTGAAAAACTGTTATTCATTCCAGCAGTTCCATATGAAGAACATACAGCACTTTACGTTCATTAGTATCATCACAGCAGACGTGAAGTTAAATGGGAACAAATGATAAACCCACTGCAACAGTCCCATTCTATAAACAGTATTCTACATACTTTTTTGACCAGCCTTTCACTGTGACCCCCCCGTTTCACCGCCCACTCTACCTCCAATGTCTATGGAGTAACCGCAAATACAAAAAAGCCTAAACTGCTTTTGGCAGTCGCTCGGTCCGGGCAGAAGAAGAAGATCATCAGATAGAGACGCACTCATCGCTGGAGGGATTTATTGCCTTAAAGAAATCAGGAGCGGGCACTCGAGTATCAGTGTGACCAGACTCCCGCCTGAACGCAACAGAGCTGAGAGCACTGAGGACTGAGAGCAGGTAGGTTGTCATCAGACTAGAAGTTAGATCAGAGATGGAGCAGAGAAGAAAAAATGATTGCAATCAATTTAACTGTCAATATTGTTTGTGCATCATTGCCTGTGAACATACTTTGGATAAATATATTGTGTTGCACATCATGTCAGTGCCTGTTGCCTGTAAAGTCAGTAGTGTGAGAGCAGGTATATAGTTAGTAAAGCCAACAACATGGTATATTAACAGGAATCTTAAAAAATACCTGAATTGCACGTGTACATCTAACTCCTCTACAATTACACCAAATAATTTGTTGTTAACGCCATAAAAAAAAGTGATTATCTTCGAAGTTTAAGTGCTATCTAGTTTAACTGCCGTGTTAAGTTTTTCAACTTAAATATATTTTGAATATTGTATACAGGATTCTGTTACATATAAAACCAGTTGAATTGGCGGTGGTGCATAAAATCATTTCAGTTAGGCAGGCAGTTTAGATTTCACAGTCTGGAATCTGAGGAGCTGGATCATAGCCGTTAGGTCATAGCTCTGAGGTTGGAGGGTGATGGTTTCTAACTTTAGATGGAGGTGTCAAATCAATATGTGGCCTGAGATTTAGATAATACCAGTGATGGCGTGGGCCGTATTTCGACATAAAAAAAAAAAAAAGGATAAAAAAAAAAAAAAAAAGAATATTTGGTAAAGGATATACATATCCTTGAAATTATTCAGGTTGTCGTGATCTCTCTTTCTGCCTTCTCCCTTCCCATCTGTTCTCTCTCTAGGACGTGTGTTTCCTAACACTTGTACACAAAAAGTAACAAAGAAAAATTATTATTCTTATGGACGCGAACAAAACAGGACGAGTTTGAATGGTCAGACCGAAGAGAAAGAATGACTTAACGCAATTCGAACACGGAAACATTGTTTGAAAACTGACGTGTTTGAAACTACACGTGAAAGGGGCGGCGAATTTTAAGAATTTGTTTTGCATACGTGCGCCAACTCGTGATCTCTCTTAACGGAAAAAAAGAACAGACAAAATCATCCGGGACGTTCTATTAGCGCTCATTTGTCAGCAAAAGACCTTGTCATCGGGACTGGTTGTGGTGTTAGACAGTTGAAACAACATTCTCTCATGTACGCTCCGCGCTGCACTCAGTGACGTGTGAAGATTTGCAGTGAGAGACATTTGAGAAGCCACCAGATGCCATTTCCAGAGCATGAGACACGGTCAGCGGTACAGCCGTCTACCGTATGGTGGAGGTCTGGATTACTCGGTCATGTGAAGCGCTACTGAGGAATTAGGTTAAACCGATTGTTGGCTGTTCAGCGCCTCAAATATTATTTCCATTAACTTCAATAAGAATACACTTTACAAAGTCACCTTTACGTAACATCCATGAGGGCAGTGTTACATGGAAATCGGAAAGCACAGTCAGAACGTATAGAAGAATAACAATACCAGTAAATATTATAAACAACCTTAACTTCTAATGACTGAGACTGGCGGACTGGATCTAAAATAACAAAACAGAGAGAGTTCCTCCCAGCAACTTTGGTGCAACATTTTTCTACATGCAGGCCCTCTAGTGTTATGGTGACTTGCTTTAAGTTATCAGTACTGGCAGCCAGCCCACATACTGGTGGCGTGTAATGACGTTATGAGACGCTGTTTCACACTCTGGGCGACAGACGTGTTTCCTTTTATGCAGCCGACAGCACTTATCTGTGAAGTCTCTGGAATAGTGACTAGTACACATACTTAGGCTGTATTGATGGTTCATTTGTCCACCTGGCCCCTGCAGAGGGTATTCATTAAAACATGAGAACCCCAGCCAAAGATAAACCATAAATGTAATGAGCTAATCCTTTGTCCTCTAAAGTAAACTATTCAGCGTGACGGAAGAGGAGGGGCCTTTCCTTTAGCGTGAAGGCTCTCCTGCCAAGACATCTCCTGTTGCAGGCTGTTTTTACCATATGTGTTGTGTAGTTCATTTTCAAGACCCACCGAGAGCCAATACCACTGCAGAAGCCCAGTTCATTTCAGGACACGGGCTCAAGTATGTGTAAAAGACATTTTCAAGATGGCAGTGTTTGGGTTTTGCCAGGACTGCTGGAGGGCATGAGAACAGACTGAAAACGCAATTGATTTTGAGGTGTTATAATACATAGTCTTGACAAGTACTGCACCAGCTCTTTTGATAAACACACATTTCAGCTCCAAATACACAATGAACAATCAAACAACGGGCCTTTTGGCTCTACTTCAGATGAGGAACTGTGGTTCCGAAAAGATAACTCCCAGATTTATTTAAACAGAAACAATGGCGATGAGATGAATGAAGTGTAAAAATATGGAGAACAATGAATGAAGAAAAATATTTAGTCCATTAACCCTTTCTGTATATTGTACATTGTAATAAAAATCTGATGATTTTTCACATGATCCAATGATTAGGGGCCGTCTATCCCTTCTGGAGGTGCACTTAGAATTCTCTGAATTATTTCTGTTCAAGTTCTTGATATGAAAAGGTGTTTCTCATTTCCAAAGTTTGTGGATTTACTAGGACTAGGGGCTTGTTTGGTGAGACAATCCCCCCCAACGTGTTTACACAGCGTGACGTGGTTTCACTTGGGAGACTCCCATCACCTTCCGTCTCAGATCCTAAATCAGTATGCAAACGGATCCAGATCCTTCCAACTGATAGATGTGGGTCACGAGTTCTATTAACTGCATTCCTGGATGTCTTTACAACTCGGGAGTGATGGACCTCTGTGGTCACGCTACACAGGTTAAAAACAAGTCTTTCAATCAATTTTCTACTTTTGACCTGAAGTTGTTAAAAAGAAGTAGGAATAATAACAGCCCGTCTTCATTCCAAAGTAAACATCCGGCAACTGTTGGATGGAAAGTAATTTAAAATGTCACAGACATTGCGAAGGGGAATTACAACAACAAGCCGTTACAGTTCAAAACAAGCTGGACTGTTCTCCTCCCCTGCAGCACCTCTCCATCGCTCCTCTCCCCTGTCCAATCAAAAACCTCAAACACTACAGGTGAACAGATTCTTAAGAGGAGTTTAGACACAGGCTGGGGACTGTAAACATGGTTTAGAAAAGAGGGAATATCAACACATTGGCCGACCTGAAGTGGCGACACTTGTTGCGAAGATCATATTTCATTGAACATTTGCATAGCACGCAGTCTTGTTACGTTATTTTAACATAAAACAACAAAAAATATTGCACATATCAGCTTTTAACTTTGGAATAGCCACTTGATTGCTTTAAAGGATAGGTTTGTTATTTTTGAAGTTAGACCCTATTTATCAATAGTCCGCCATTTGTCGTAGCTCATCGTTGTGTACTAACAATAAGCATTGCCATCAAAGTCTGTTTCCTCATCATGCGCTTTGAGCTACAATCCTTGTATGAAAGGCGCTATATAAATAAAGTTTATTATTATTATTATTATTATCATCATGGATCACATACTCATCGTAGGAAGCCACCGTGCCAGCAAACTAAATGTTCTTGCTAAAATATTTAGCTAGCAAGTCTTTTATGTCATGTTAGACAAGCCCCCAGGAAGTGCGCCAGGCTTTCAAGCCAATTTGGCATAGTGGCCAAACCGTGGAATTACGTTTTTTGGAGTGTTGCGAGATACATTTTTATATTAGTATAAATAATTGTGCTAAATAAGTGATATGCTAATATGACACTTTACCATTGGAACCAAGACAGTGTAGATGTCTTAGTGTAGCAGTTAATTCAGATGCACAAAGACACCTACTGTACCAATTATAATAATTGTTATCATTTATTTTAAAAACAATTGGGGGATGGCGGGTAAACAGTCTATATCTACAAATGAGTCAGGTTTTTTTAAGCAGGTGGAGAGGTTGTTGTCAGCATTATATTATACTATACTATTCATTTACCACACCCTTCTATGTAACTGATATTATCTGGACTGAGAAACTATGGCACTGTCAATTTATAAAGTATGAAGTTAAAAACTGCAGCCAACTTTACCCCTGGTTTAGGAGAGACTTCAACAACCATTGCTTAATCAAAGCATGTCAGCATAGCATTCCTGCCATAGGCATTCATCCACTGTTAGGGTACAAGACCAACAGATAAATGGCGCTGGTTGCTGCCTCTCATTTAGGCGTTAACTGGACAAGTACACTGGAAGACTGCTGTGTTAGAAACAATATCATTTTGGCAAAACATCTCTAAAACCTTAGCCTGTCACTGTTTAACTGTATGATTTCTGTTTGAACTACAAGAAAACGTTTTGAAAGCCTGAACATGAAAGAATAAATTAAAATCAAAGACTCATTAACAACCCAGACACTGAAGGGAATACCAATTAAAACGACTTTAAGTCATGCTTCTGTTTTTTCTAGTAAACATTTTCTCCTTCGCTTGTTTGTTACAGGGCCTTCTGAGTTAGCAGAGCTCAAGAGGATACCAAGATGTGGAAGAGGTCAAAAGTGGCCGAACCAACTGCCAGTGGGCAGGGGGGTAAGTGCTCCGCGACGGACGTCCTCTCTGGTTACAGTATGTCAATCGAGGGTCATTGTTGTACGTGTCTCACCCCTGTACATCTTCATATTCACTCACCGATGATCCCGAGACTCTTATACTTCGACAACAAACAAACAAGCATCGATACAACACGTGCGAGAGGATTTTAAGCCTGAAGAATCTTGTAACAGTCCACCCAAGGCTAAATAACATGCAAGACAGATGAAGCACCTGGAACAGCCAAACGTGGAAGATTATATGAAGACAGTCTCTTGTATTGAAGCTTATGTTTTTATTTTTTTCTGAATCCCTGACTTCTATCGTTGAAGAGGAGCATCAATACTATTTATTTTCACTTGATAAAAGCCTTCAACAGCAAGCCCTCTAAAATATATCATCTACTATGACCTCAAGAAATTGCACGGCAGTGAAGATGCGTTTTAATGTGCTCGAAGACGCCCACACTGTTCATTACTGGACTAGATTGTTTCAGAGAAAAGAAAGAAGAAATAGTGATACCGCCCATGTCATCTATCAAGTTATCTTAAAAAGTAATCCTGGCATCCCAGAATTGGACTAGCCAACTAGAATTAACAAGTGAGAAAATATCTTGAAGAAATGCTCTGAAGCAGATGTGAAAAAATGCATAATGCATAAATTCATAATGCAAACACGAAGCAATAGAGATCTTCACAGCTGGTCATTGTGCGACTGAAGAACAATAACGGCGTGTAAAATCAGAGCCTGAATAAAAGTGAAGAAGTCCAACACTGACATCAAGATCATGGTTGAAGATCAAGATAAGTACAATAAGCTCAGTTCAACATCGGAGGATGTTAAAATATGACTCAACAAATTATCCGCCAGAAAAAGCCCGAGGGATCTTGAACTCCAGTGATTGCCAACGGATCAGCAATTGCAAAATAAAACTATAAACATGTAGCTTCTACACCATACTTTTAACATATCACATTTTGTCTATAACTAATCCTATTTTACTGTGTGATGTGTCTGATGTCTTTCTAAACGTTTCCTTCGACTCAAGTGGCGTTAGTATGTTGTGTTTTCCCGTCACTGTGTTAAATACAGTTGTGTATATATGTTTATGTGTCCATAATCCTGTCGAAGTCCCTAAGCTACCATGGTGCTTTTGTCAGGATTCATATTTCCCTGTCCTATTTCCTCTCCCGCTGTCGTGTTGCGTGTTAAGTTGAAGGTTCTGACGGAGCGCTGCCATACGAAAGAGGTACAGTATTCAAAGCGAAAAGAAAGCACCTTCCACAGACATTTTCATATCGTACACATACGCATGAGTTGCATGTATTTGATGATTTGAAAGGCGTTCATCCGGAATGGATGATTCAACTTTCAGTTTCACAACGGATGCATCTAGTTGTGACGTTTTAAACAAACGCGCTGTTGCCGGTGGGCGCTGTGGTTGAGTGCCATGAGGTATTCAGTTTGATATACCGATTGTCCACAAAATGGGCATTGCCTGGCATCTACCTTTGATCACTATTCTACATTTACGCCCTGATTTATTTTTCTAGGCATTGATATTGCTTTCTGTGCTACCTGCCTCATTCGTACAATTCCACAGTGTGGGGGACTAAGCTTTTTTAAAAAAACAATAAAAGCAATACCAATGTAATGTTGTTATTTAAAGACCCCATGCAATCACCTATACACCAGTATCTGGCCCAACAATGACAAAAAAGTCATTTTGTAGGTATTCTTAATGGTATTTTAGAGTTTGTCATTTCCTGGTAAACGATTAAAAAGTTTGATGACTCATCCTGTATACTAACAGGGCTCCCACTCTAAGTCAAATGTCAAATTCCCTGACTTTTCCCTGACTTTCACTGACTAAAAAGCTGTATTTCCATGACTTATAATAAATGGAAAAAATGGCCGCCTTTGTGCTGAGCAGTTGTTGACGAGCAGGAAGAGGATAAATGGGCGCTGAAAAATCAAGTAACCATAACAACCACTCACAATATGGGAAATGCGTGAAATAACCTGATAATGAAAAATACTGCATGGAAAAGATTACATTTTGATATATAAAACATGCTTTAAACATGCTACAAACAAAATGACCTGATATTACATGACTTAAATGAACACGAAAAAAAAGATCAAATCCCCTGACTTTCTATGTCTAGAATAGACTTTAAAATTCCATGCTATTCCAGAAATTCCATGACCAGTGGGAACCCTGTACTAATTTTGCATCCAGTGAAATGCTTTCTCTAATTTCCGACTGTAGCATTAGTCTTACGTGCTAAGCTAATTTAACTAAGCTAAGCTCAACATGCTAATCATAGCGTTAGTCTTCAGAGCTATTGGCTACTGTAAACGCCAATCGATATCTGCGACAAGTCCCTCCCTAGGGACTTGTTTTTACAGGAAACACATAAATACGCTGAATCAAATAGCACTCTGCCAGCTCTTTCATGGGGTGTTTAAGTTATTTGTTCTTGTTAAAATGGTATTTCTTACTTGAGGATCAAATATCATACAATGAAACTAGTTGCTAGTAAGGTACTCTGTAGACAGTTTAAGTATAGAAGCATGTCTAAGTACTTTCCATAGCTAAGTTGGTCCTAACGTTTGGGCTATTTGCTTATACTGAAAAATATGTTCTATTGTGTAAGAATTTGATATTCATTTTAGGAAGCAATGGTTGGGTTGCATGATTTACCAAGCCCAATGTAAAAAATTGTTTTTTCTTTGGACACCTTTTATATAGGTGGAGTAGAGTAGAGTCGCTGCTGGTCGTCTTAATGGTTTCAGGACTTCCAGAGTGCACTTTACCCAGCAGCAATAGCCCAATCCAAGCAGGAGTTTAAACTTGCTGAACAGCCCTGTTGGATGCATATACTTTGCACCTAGTGGTACAATCTAGCACTTGGCAGGTGGCCCCTTTGGGAGTCCCAAGACCTCTACAGTGCACAGTACCCTGCGCTGATACTCTAATCAAAGGTAGAGTCCAGCGGGACACATGTACTTTGTGCTCAGGGGCACCCCTTTGCTGCCACAGCGGGCAGGTCCACACCAGCCCCCATTGGCACTCTTTGTGTTACCCCACAGTTATGCCCATTCATGGCCAGAGATTCAACTTGCTATGTTGGCAAGTTTTAACTCACTGAGTGGCTAGGTTTCATCTTACTGAGTGGCCAAGTTTAAAACCACTGTATGACTATGTGACACTAACTCCTCTAGGATGAGCCCTCGAGGGGTCAAGAAAAGAGAGTGCAGTTTTGTACTGCATAAAAATATGTTAGTGTTCAATTTTCCATTACCTGATTTGCAACACTTAAAGTGGCAATCTCGAAGATCTCCGTTTTGTTGTCTTTGGCGGCACCTATGGCGAGAAGTGGTAATTGCAGGTGTGTAATTGATCCTCACTTCAAAGGAAAAATGTGTCACTAACGCTAATTTTAATGCATGGCAGGAAAGTCGCCACAGACACCCGTTTCTTAATACTCATAATACTGCAAATGCAAGGGCTTTCATCAGTGGTCCACAGTCTCAGTCACCATTGTGTTACCTCATTTGGCGATAGATAGTGACTTAACAGACATTTATTTAAATGAAATTCCTTGGAGATCTTCGAGATTGCCACTTTAAGTTCTATTACCAGTCTATACAATGTCTCGGGCAATCCGATGATGCTTAACTTCAAAAACATTCAAGAACATAACAGCTTTTTTCAATCATCTGTGTTTTGCTATAAACAGAGATGCACAGGTCCATTGAAACTGGCAAAGGTTGTTAAAGTAGACTACTGGTCACACCGTATGCCCTTGTACTAACTTATATAAAAGCTAAAACATTCATAATTTCACAAAACTAATTTGTCTTTTACTTTTTAATAAAAAAAAGTTGTAGGCAGTGCATCATAGGAACACCCCAAAAAAGATTGTCTTATAATTTTAGATTGTAAAGTTAAATGTCCATTTGTAAATTCCAAACGAGTCAGTTTTCTTTAAAGGCTGACAAAAAAGTAGTTTTGCTGACCATTACGTCAAGCACAAAGGCATATATATTCATGCATTTTTTAAGAATAGTACTTACTTTTAATTTTTGTAGTTAGCAGGCTAGCTTTGCAGCTAGCACACTACTGTTATTCCCACTATTTTTTTCTTTATTATTATTCCTGTCATTTTTTGCACCTTAACTACTCCTTCATACTTTGTCTTAGAGACTTCGTTCAACCTTTAAAATGTCCAGTTTCTTTTGTAGATGATTGCTTCTGGACAATTTTTTATAGTCTTTATAGTTTTTATAATATTTAACCTTTACTGATCATTTTTTCTCAATGAAATGCATTGCAGAACGTTTAGTGGTGGCAGTTGTTATTTTGAAAATCTACACAATTTGTAAACTGCCACTTCTACGGTCTTTACAATATAGATATATTTTACATCAAAAATATGGTACCAAAATACTTAATTATTTTTCACTAGTAAGAGACACTCATAGCTATTTTACAAGAGGTAGCTCTACAGATTTCATATCTTTTCGATTCGATAGAATAATGGGGAAAACACATTTCTCTACAGTGCAGCAGTACAGTGGAATAATCTGCCGACAAATCTGAAATTGAGTGCTTCACAGAGTACATTTAAAGTGGCCTTAAAGAAATGGTTACAAAGTAGGATGTAGCATATTCAATTTCAATTTTAACTATTTATGACGAAAAAAGCATGAGCATGTTGACATAACTACCCCATCGCCTGCTATTTGTATGTTGATTGTTTTGTCTTTGCTTGGTGTTAGTTTTGTTTTTATCTAGAGGACGACAATGGCAATAAGCCCTTGGGCTTTATTGTGTTTTCATACTCTGTCATTTTGTCGGTTTGTGAGAAATGACTGCAGTGCAGTGTTATGTGTTTTTTAATCATCAAATAAATAAATTCATGAATTCATTCATATACTAACTATATTTCTTTCTGTCATACTGTCTTTCATAGTTTCATACTCTTTACGGTGATTAATACATTTCATATACTAATGATTTTTCTTTCTTTCATACTGTATTTCATAGTTTTATACTCTGTATGGTGATTAATGCACTTCATAGACTTTAACTATATTTCTTTCTTTCATAGTTTCATACTGTGGTGATTAATACACTTCATAGACTGACTATATTTCTTTCTTTCATACTGTCTTTCATAGTCTCATACTCTCTTTATGGTGATTAATACACTTCATAGACTAACTATATTTATTTATTTCATACTGTCTTCCATAGTTTCATACTCTCTTTACGATTAATACACTTCACAAAATTTAACTATATTTCTTTCTTTCATTCTCTCTTTTAACAATTCACTCTAGCTTCACCTATTCAATAATGTTGGTCACTGACCTTCATAGACTTCAACACTACTACTGCTATGGGCTGTTTGACGGTTATTATTGGATGTCCTCTGTTTCCAATAGGCTGTTGGAAGGCTATTATGGGATGTCCAGTGGTTACTATTGAACCTAGTAACTACGTAGTAACCATCTAGTAACACCCTAGCAACCACCTAGTGACAGCTAGCAACCAGACAGTGATGCCTAACAACCACTTAGTAATGTCCTAGCAACCACCTAGTGATGCCTAGCAACCACCAAGTGATGCCTAGAAACCAACTAGCAACCACATTGTAAGGCCCTGGGAACCACCCAGTGATACAAGTGTATTTATGAACTAACTCATTGTAAATTATCATTTACCTTTGAGGAAGTACTATTGGAAACATGTTCTCAACATGCCAAAGTTTCTAAATGGTAATGTTTGTATTTGATCAGGCATCAAGAAGAAGTCAAAGGTGCCTGGTGTTATGATCACCCAGTTTCAGGAGGAACTTCCTGAGGGAATGACCACTCCAGATTTCACCCGCAAACCCATTGCTTTGACCATTCAAGAGGGTAAGTCTCCAACTCCAACTAAGCATTGCTATTGACATTAAACAGAAAAAAGACAGAACATAACTTTTGACTGTATTTCTTGCCACACTTTTGTCCAATGCCACTTTGTCTCGATTGCAGTACCTTTTACCTTTTAGACTATGACATTACAGAGACAAGATGGCACGTGATCTGTTTGGGACATGAAATGCTGTCCTTACAAAAGGCTCATTTTACCCTCCACATTCTATAGATATGAAACATCGACTCACATAACTTACGATGAGGACAAAATTCTTCACCTCTAACACACACGTGCCAAATCCTTATTTGACCATGGGAAAAAAAATATTTTCTTAATTGGGAAGAAAAGGCTAAACATATTGATGACATGGCACTGCTTAAACTGGAGCCGGGCTCTCCCGCAGTTACAAGTTCAAGGTATATTGTTGAATGGAGGCTGTAAACATGTGCATAATGAATGGTTTTCAGCATTGCCTTGTCCCTCACCAAATATTTTTGGTAACATTTGTTTTGTTCATCATCCCTAATTACTTAGCTGTAGGTTTTGGAGCATCACAATCATTCTTGAAAATTAGGAAAAAAAGTATGAGCCTATTTATTTTATTTTATATTTCAGGTAAATTGGCTGTGTTTAAAGCCATTGTTGTCGGGACTCCAACACCTACTGTATCGTGGAGCAGGGCAAATGGAGAAATCGTTTATCACCCTGACATATGCCAGCAAAAGTACGATGAGACGTCTGGTGAACATACAATTGAGGTAAACCTTACAAAAGTGGTTAATAGGTGTA
>OMKK01008620.1:7935-22018 GCA_900302305.1 Polymixia japonica | reverse complement strand
TATATAGCGCCTTTCAAGGTACCCAAGGTCACTTTACATAGACAGTCACACAGTTACACAAAGAACGCAGTGAGGGAATCTGAGTCTTGTGACCCAGATTTGAGAAGCGGCACTACATTACAGGCCAGCGTCCTCTCATGATCCAAAGACCCACCTCGACATATCAACACAACGACATCAACGACATTGACCCTAACATCCATCCATCCGGGGGACACCCTGGACAGGTTGCCAGCCTATCGCAGGGCCGACACACAGACATACAGACATATACATTCACACCCATTCATACCTAAGGGCAATGTTGAGACTCCAATTTTACCTAACCTGCATGTCTTTTGGATGGTGGGAGGAAACCGGAGTACCCGGAGTAAACCCACGCAGGCAGGGGGAGAACATGCAAACTCCACACAGAAAGGACCTGGGCGGCCGGGGATTCGAACCCAGGACCTTCTTGCTGTGAGGCGACAGTGTTAACCACTGCACCACCGTGCTGCCAAAATAGGAAAAAAAAGAATACAAGAAAGCTTTTCTAGCAGGACATACTATAGTTGTTGACATTTGCTATCTCTAAAAGAGCAACTAAGCATAATACAAAGTATAAAGTGCTTAGCTTAGCCGGTGTGCTAAGACCCCAGGTTAATTGTTGACACTGTCTATGTCGTGATGTAAATCGTGATGTAAAATTTCTGTTCAACTCTCGCGATGTACGCGCGTTCCGAAATTGGGCAGTTGACATTTACATCAATTCTATTCCAAACAAGTGTTTAGCAGCTCCCATAGTGCATACAAACTGCCGTGGGTAGGTGGTTTTCTCCAATAATGCCCACAAACGAACAAATCCACAACTTTCGATTCTGTGTTTACACGCCACTGCACGTGCTCACGGATTTATTCTGACAGCATTCAGTTGGTAGATAGCCACTATCTTCGCTCAGAATTCTACCTTCGCACCTCTCGGTCTCCATGAGCAATGCGCAGTGGCGTAGAATTATTTGGAATAGAATGGATGTCAATGTCAACAATTAACCTGGGGTCTTAGCACACTGGCCTATTCCTTTAAGTGCCCAGTCACAGGTTTGATGAGAAAAAAGTTTGATGAATATCAGTACTGTAGTTCTTGAGATGTATAACTTGAGAGAGGAAGTGAAGTAGAGGCACAAAGAAAAGTACAAGAAACACCTTTCTTTTTTTAAATTAAGAAAAGTGTTCGTTGTTTAGTCAGGTATGGAGCCCCGTGGTGATTAGCCACTCATACAGCAGCCATGGCTGTTGGAAGCCATGCAGAACTAACAATATTTCTGATCTCCACGGACCAATTAGCCTTTGGAGTTCTCATGTAAAACCTTTCATAAAGGGCCTTTGAATGGAGGCCATTACGGACAGAGAGAGCCATGCCAGGGGAGTCCCTGTGTCTCCAGCGGTTATCTTCTTGCCTGTCCAGTCAAGCCTGCACTCGTGACAGGCAGCCATGTCCTGACACTGTACATGAGGGGGACTGGGGAATAGCTAGCTGACACTGTACCCAACTGGAAACCAATTACAGCACTTATACCAAAGTGCCATTGGCCATTAAAGCAGGCAGATAGGGTTGATTGAACTCAGCTCAAGTCATCATTATGGACAGAATTCGGATATTAGGCAAGGACTCTGATGATCATCATGAACTGCATTTCATTGGTATTATTCTTAGGAGACCTTGGAAGCATCGGTGTTATGCTGCATAGAATATGTGGCCTTTCACTGTATAAAGAAAGTTTGCTCCAAAGGTATCAATTGGAAATGGCCTTGAAGCAACTGTCAGTGTGCTGAAGTAGTCCCTACACTTACTGCAAGTCTGAAAGACTACCCTCAACCTCTTTTACTTGTACAGTATTCTGAAAATGTTGCCTATTGTCTAACAGTAGATACATCTTTCTTATGTATCTTGTACAGTATGTCTCCTGTATTGGTCTTTTACAGAAACCTAACCACGTGTTCTGTTTGTTTCTTTATGTTTTGTTAATTGTTTGCTGTTGTGTGCGTGCCAGTGTTTGTGTGTTGGTGTGTGCAGACATAATTAAAGTCTGTGCATGTGTTTGCAGCTATGTTTACCCATGTACATGGGGCTGCATGAAGACGCTTGTGTGGGTACGGGAAGGTGTGTGTGTGTGTTAAGTGTGTGGGTATGTTTATGGCTTTCCTGCCTGCAGACCTCCCAAATCACAGCAGAAACGGGAGGGTCCTTCTCTCCTTCTGGATTCGCCTCACACCCCAGCTGTGGGTTTGAGTCACGTTCATGCTGAAAGGTGAGTATAAGCCCCGGCTGCCAACTTTTGAGAAAACAAGAGGCTGCACCCAAAACAACAAGGAGGAAATAATTTCCAACACTTTGTTTTTCATATTTTCTTTGCTCTCCTGAGGCAGTGAACTCTGAAGAATGGCTAGGGTAACATCCTCAAAGTTTGGTATTTCCAATGAGGATTAAAAACCTGAAAATTTGAAGTCGGTCGAAAATGAAAAACCGTCTCACTCTCAACAAAGAGCAACTTTGTTATTATTAGTTGCTGTAGGTGAAACATGCAATTTAATAGAACTGAATATAATCCTCTATTTGTCTGGCTGCAGACCTCCAGTCAGTATAACCTCCACTGTCAGTACATCTCCACTGTCAGTACAGGAAATAACGTCATTCTGTCAGTACAGGAAAACAACAGACAGGGAATTCAGGCACCGGAGATTGCATTTGATGGGTGATCATTGTTGATTTGATTACACATAATGTAATAATTGTGATCATTTGGTGGGCAATCATGTATTCAATTGGTTGTTTTGATTACATTTAATTTAGCCTAATACTTGTGATCATGTGTTGTCTTTATTTGTGGATGTCTTTATTGTTGTGAAGATTGTGCAGCCTAGTTGCAAGGAATTTAAATGTAATAGTAATTAGTATGTTTGATGTAACATTTTGTTTGGTATAATGGGGTCTCTGTTAATCATAGCTGCACTTATGTTACTAAGTTATTTAGTCATATTCCCATAAACCTGTTGGGTGTGTTAAGCTACATACTGAATTGTAGCCTAATTCATTTAGTAGGTCTGATTACTGAAGACAGTTCTGGCAATATTATATCATTTCCTGATCCCTCTCATTTACTCTTGCATGTTGTTGTCCTTTCTTTTCTCAAGAGGCTCACATTGTATTAGTACTATTTCTATTAATCTTATCATTTTATGAGGGATTTTAAACCATAGATGGTTGCATGAACACTGCATGAATTACGGTTGACATTAAAATAGCATGTTATCATTGTTCAGAAGTGCTGTGGTAAAAAGCAGCTGCCAAATGGCATAACTTTTCAAACTATTAGTTTAGTTGTTCACAGTTGGCCACAAGGTAATGGGATTGGATACATCCCAATGTATCTGACACATTATCCTAGCACCACAAAAATGGACCATATGTCTTTATTAGAATGAAAGTACTGTTCTTATCTACCTGAAAAACAGAAAATTGTAATCATAACTTTGTCATCCTTACACCTTGTGTGGTACACTCTGAGGCCAAGAAGGGTTCATCCAAACATAACAACAGCAGATGCAGAGCTGGATCACGGGAGAACCAGTGATATACAGTTTTGCATTTTCAATATTAGTCCAGGTGTCCCAACCCAAACAAGATAGATTAACTCTGCAATTTTGTGCATCTATACCGAGAACTTGGTGGTGTAGGTGGTTTGGCCACGATGGAACTTGAAATGGCTTTACCATATGAGTGTAGTTATCACTGGAAACACCACAACATTGAGTGCACTCCAAGCTCTGATATTAATACAACTGTCTATGTCTTTCAGGCTTCCCAAGTCTAGCGGGTGCCTATACGATACCTAGATGGATGGAGCCGGGGATGATGACATGATAGATTACAGCAGGAACACAGCTTTCTCTCTCGGCTCAGACGCACACTTGCTCCTGTGACAACGGCACACGAAGACAAACGTCCACATCAGTCAAATGGAGCTGCACCGGGTGTGTCGGCCACCCACCTGGAAATGAAGACAAGCAACCAAGAGAAGCTATTCCCCTTTTCCCCCGGACATGGAGAGAGACCCCTGCAGAGAAAAATTGCCCCACTATTTTTGATAGATCTTGCTGTAATGTATTTGGTTTTAAATGAAAATTGCAGTCATTCAGCTCAAACGATATCTGAGGGCTTATGATTTGCTGTGTGGATACACAGCCACCTCTGCAATTCCATCAGTCCCCAGTAGCTGACAGGAATGGATAGGCTCTATTAACTTAGATAGAGGGGGCCTTAGGCTGGGCTGTAACTAGTGCTATTAATCCATATAGTTGGTCTATCAAGGCGGTGCCCTGTATGGGATCAAGAGGAGTTGGTTGCTATAATAGCAACAGCTCCTGACTTTAATATTATTGTTCTAGGTAATGAATAAGAATTTCAGCTGCATTGGTGAAGTTGAATTGTAAGACTTTCGATGTTTGTTTTGCTGATCTATCAAGATAAAATTATATGGATGGTGACTCTGTAACACTTAACACACACTAATTCTTTTGGCTAGCAGCTGCTATAATCCCTTCCAGAAACACCCTTCCCCGTATATATACAGAGCAAGAGAGACACAGAGAGAGAGAGAGAGAGAGAGAGAGAGGGAGTAATTTGTCCAAATCCTATTTGTAGCAGCTCTGTCCTTATATAGCAATTCAGTTTTGGAACTATTTAACAACATAAAAATGCAATAAGGAATATGCATGTTTCAATGCATCTCAATGACTCCTCGGTCTGTGGGAGAGAGCCATGACACTGCTAGGCCTTTGATCAAGACCAATGCCATCAGGTTTATGTCTCCAAGACTTCCACTCTTGAAAGGGACACAGTGGGCTCATACACTGTGTACATTAGCAATTTAGATCCAACACAAAGAGTATTATTCCAGCATTTGCATCTCAAAGGCACAATTTTAATTTTTCAAATCGGTCTGAAGCTGAAGTAGGATGACTTTTTTTTTTTTTTTTTCTCCCCTTACCTTTTGTACCTTCTATCACTTTTATGTTCAGGGGAACTAAGTGAATGTATTTTTGCAATTGAAAATTAAAAAAAAAAAAAAAAAGCACCGTACACAGTACAAGCACCGCATCCTATGGTATGATTTATTAAAAAGGGTACACCAACACTCCCATTGATGTAAAACAAAGGAATGGTAATGCAATTTTCATGTCAATGATGCTGCTGCCATTTGAATATGAATCTATAAAGCCCTTTTTGTGGAGCATATGAATGACTAAATTGTTGCAGCTTTTTAACGAACAAAAGATGAACAGATTCCGACTTTGTCATCTCAACGTGTGCGAAAGTAATGTTCTTCGCAGGATGCGGCGTGTATGTAAAAAGCAGGCGGTGTATTAAAAAAAGCAGGACTGGAACATGTGTAGGTCACATTCCCTCCCAAAAACCCACAAATCACAGTGATCTTTATTGCATTTGTTAACGTGCGACACTCCAGGCATCCTCACAGGTTCTTTTTATCAGACGGAAAATGTCCCTCATAAAATGTGCAAGTTATATTGATTGTTCTAAATGTTAATGTCTTTAGAGCTGGGACATCTGATATTTCACCATTAAAGCACCGATAAAGCATGTAATATTGTAATGATATTTACCAACAGCTGTTCCTCGGCTTCTCCCAGGGGGGGCTCGGGGAGGGGTTTAATGTTGCCTGGGCAGTTTTCTTTATTGATCTCTGGAAAGATTAAAAAAAAAATCAACTTAAATGCCAGAGGAAATTTTCCTTAACAATATTTCTGCATCTTTAAAGGGTACTGCAAAGCCAAACATTGTCATATTCAATCTACCCAGTTTTGGAACAATACAACAAATACACTTATTTAGGGAAAACTCACCAAATAACTGTCTCCCTAACCAGTTCCTGGACAGTTGGTTTTCTCATTCTATGCTTCATGCAAAATAGGACGAGGTGTAATGTTTAACTGGTCTTTTTTAAATTCATTTTTTCATTATTTTCATTTTTATTGTCTTTCAAGAGTCAATAATAGTGTTAAAGGAAGTTCTTCTGCCACTTAGCTTGAGCTATTTCAATGCAGTCGACATGTAATGGTAAATACAGCTATTATTTATAAAGCTCTAGTATTATTTAAAAATCAGGCCATATTCAAATGACATGAAGCCTCTGGAGCCAAAACAACCCTTTGATAAGTAACTGGCATTTCTGTCATTGCTTAAGACATGAAAGGCTTGATAACTTTGTACCAAAATGTAGCGGTTCATCAAGGAAGGATGGGTGGGGAATGTATTTATGTAAGCTGTGGTGCAATGTAGAGGCTGTTCACATAATTGCTTCGTTAAAACCAGTTGCTTTGTGTGTCCTAGAGTAATTAAGCAGTTGGAATTTTACATTACACTAGTGAAAATTAACAAAGAGCACATCTGGGTGTCCCATAGGTTTAGTCATTAAAAAGCCCATTATTTTTCAAATTACTTTTTCAATCTTTCAGCCCCCCTAATCCTGAGGTATTTCCCAATAGACAAGTTCCCGTTCCTGTTTTGTATGACTCCTTTAGGAAAGTTAAACATTTAGCGGATGGTGTGGCCTGCTCCTTGCTGCTGAACTCTATTTCAGAGACAAAGATGGTTGGGGATTGGACAGACACCACACAGGTATCTCAGCCAAATCTTTTGAAGGCCTGTAGTCCAGTCTTAAAAACA
Source organism: Polymixia japonica (assembly GCA_900302305.1). Taxonomy (NCBI): domain Eukaryota; kingdom Metazoa; phylum Chordata; class Actinopteri; order Polymixiiformes; family Polymixiidae; genus Polymixia; species Polymixia japonica. The sequence continues at coordinate 15,294 of OMKK01008620.1, read as the reverse complement.
ACAATGTTCTACTTGTCGGTAATCAGACTCACCCACATTTTGTAAATATGATAACTGACTGGGTACTTAGAACTACTGTGTATAGTTATGTACTACTATGGATGGTTTCCAGATCCCTTTATTGATCACATCACCTTGGGGAAAGCCACTGTTAGTGCATTTAAAAAACAAAACAAGAAGCAATATTGTCAATTTGCTAGTCATAAGTAAGAAAAGTATCATGGGGAAACCATGTTGTCATTTAAGATTAAATTCTGATCTTATTATTTTCCTTTCTTTCTTTTTTACATGGACTAAGTAGTCTATTCTCTTAACAATAATTAAGACAGTAGGGATACAGAATTGAGGGGGCACATGAGAGATGGTTCTGGGGGGAATCGATCACGGCCGGCAATGGTACATTTGCTTCCAGAAACAATCGTCCTAACACACCGCTTCTAGGAAATGCACAAGGTTGGAGAAAATTTATGTTAAAGACTTGTGTTTTATGTCAATATGTCACCCTGGACAACACAGAATTAAGATGTACTGGACGGGTAGAAAGGTGGGCGACGGTGGCCTAGGGGTAGAAAGGTCGTCCTCCAACCAGAAGGTCCTAGGTTTGTATGCTGTATGTATGTTTGTATGTTGATACCTGCTGAAGTATCCTTGAGCAAGATGCTCGATCGATAACCCTTCGATCTACATTTGGGCCTTGTTTCCTAGAAATTATGTACTTTAATCCACTATGACAGTTTCTATGAAGCACTTTAACACTAGAAGAGCTGGAGGACTGGTCATGTGACCACTATAATTGTTTTTTTAATCTTTGCACTAAAAAAAAGTACCCTCCTTCTTTACTTTTACTAAATATGTTTCTTTTACACGCCAATGAACTTAGAATTTCAAAATCACATTTGGAGAAAAGTTAGGAGCTATTTTAATCCTATTACTATGAAATAACAGCCTTCCTTTCAATATTTCAGTTCCCCTTCAATGCACCAGGTGGCGCAATGAGCAGAGTAACTCTTTTACAGATTACCTGAAACCTTTAATTGATTTGAGATGATTCAGGTTGAATAAAATATTTGATTCTTCTCAAAAATGTCATTTGGAATGTTACTGATTCCCATGTCAATAATTTTGTCCAATGAGCACATTCAATAATATCGCCCAATAATACAACTTCATATTATTTGATACAATATAAGCTACCTTATTCCAAGTATTCAAAAATCAAACAAAGGCTACATGGTCTATGACATTATAATATTTAGGCCTATTATCCATTTTTAATCGATGCCAAAAAGAATTTTAATTATTGCCATTGAACTGACTGCACCATAAATCATGGCAGGGCAATATTATAAACTTCACCCTCTCTCTCTCATCTATTTATCAACTGACTACCAAAGAAGAATTTCCTCTCAGTCTATTTGCCAAATCGCCATTATTCATGTTGTTGTTTTAGTAGTTTTGGATTTACCAAAATGTTTACAATGCTTATACGCTTGTGTAATATTATAGGCTGTTTAATTGCTGTGCGGCAGTTGCATTAGACCCATATTAAAATGCAATTCCTTAGGAGTCAGAATATGAAAGAGTTGTAAAACAGCCTATCAAAACGAGGGCAAGTTATCCATAGTCACTGAATGGAGACGGCGGTATGGACAGTGTTATTATGATTATTCATTTGAAATTACCTTTAGTAAAACATGAAGGGTTATAAGGTTGACCGTTTCTAATCAAGCCCCTCACACAATCTGTAAACTATTGAATTTTTGTGATGACATGCTGCCTAAAAGCCTTTGCAAAAGCGTTCTGAATTCCAAAGGCATGAATCCTTTATAAAGAATATGGAAGAGTATAAACACACGTACAATATGAAATAAATTACACATAAATGAAAACTCATCAATGGGTTTTGTGTTCATGCATGGTGGTGATTCATCACTGATCCACTATAATAAAGATACAGCTGAGCTTTTCTTAGTCTCAGTTTTCATTCATTGATCGTGATAATATTATTTTTGTTTCGATAGCCTGTAATTTGCAACAACAACAATGTATTATTGTGTCCATAAGGACTCCCTCTAAAAGCAGGTAGAACTTCATAACCTACATGACTCACAGTGTTTGTGTTAGTTGAGTGTTGAATGTGGCATACTACTTTAGAAGGCAGGAACATCTGGATTAAGACAGAAGTGTTCTCACCATGCATCTGTTTGTAAATCTAGGGGAAATATTCCACCCACCCGATGTTTGCTCTCAGTGTCCAATTTTACAATTTGAATTTGATAAAGCTTTTAAATGGTAAAGGGACTGCATTCATGCAGTTCTCTTTTTAGTCTACCGACCACTCAAAGCGGTTTACAATGTACGCCTCACTTTCACCCATTCACACACATTCATACACTGATGGCGGAGGCAGCCATGCAAGGTGCAAAACCTGCTCATCAAGAGCAGCTAGAGGTTCGGTGCCTTGCTCAAGGACACTTCAATCATGACGGGGTTGCCGTAGTTTCTTCAAAATAAAGACAGGGAACGCAAGCCAAATTCTTCTGCTTAAGCATGTTTGTACAGCCGATAATGAGCTTCATAGCTTGTCCAGCACCGTTTTTAAACCGCAGAATTAAGTGGGTCTGCGTTGTACATTGTGTTAGCAAGGTCTGATGCTTGAACTCAACAAATAGCAAAGGTTATATGGTGTTAATTTATTAGGCATATGCAATATTTACGTAAGACAAAATTGTTTGTTTGCCTTGTCTGTGAATTCAGCACATCTGTTTGTACATAAATTGATTTGTCAATTACTTAATTATTACTATAGTTTTCAAATTAACAAGGCAAATCTCTTTATTAAACAGATTGATGATCATGATATGGATGATAATCTTGGTGCGCTGTTGTTTTTGAATTGCTCTGTGAAAATGAATGTGAAATAAAGTGAAACAGAAGGGAGAGGAATAGGATTTACAGTGTTCTTTTTTGCCATCTGACAGCCCCAAGATAGTCCAAATTCAGGTTTGAGTTGGCATGTAAACAGCAAAGGTTGTAGGAAATTCTAAAATATTAAAGGTGAATCTTACAATGGTCTATGTCCTGCACATTTCACCATGAAGGCTGTGGGATAGCGGTCCATGTCTTACGCTATGCCTTCTCCCCAACCAAATCTTGAACCAAACCTGGAGGGATTTTATTCGGTACCCTAACCTTTGCCTAACCAAAACCCTAAGGGTTGTATCTATCTGTATATACTGTGTATATATATATATATATATATATATATATATATATATATATATAGTTTAGGTATTCCTAAACTATATTGGTAAGCATAGTCTTATTTGATTTAGTTCCCAACCTTTGAACGTTAAACTTTAGACACTTTAGACAATGATTTCACCCAGTCAAAATCTGTTTTTGTCAAAATCATTTGTATACCTTTCAAAGGCTCTTACTGATGAAACCGGCCATTTAAATTGTATGAAAGCAATAGGAAGAAAAGCCAGGAATCAAAACAATGGAATATGTTGCACCGGGACAGTTTGTTACCTTATTGAAAAACAATGTGGTTATGAAAAAACTGCACAAAAAAACAACACACAGATACAAAGAAAAACAAATGATGATTTGATTCAAGCAAATATGCTCCTGGGCTAAGTTTGTGTTTGAGTTATTGTCAAACCATGTACTAGTCTTGCTTTCTATGAATTATTTGCTTTGCCTCTATTTTCTATAATTTAAATTATAGTGGACTTGATTGATGAATGAATTCTGTTTCCATCACTCTATAAAAGCAGCTTTCACAACAATGCTTTAAAGTGAAAATCCAAATCCATGGTTACTGTGTGAACAATGTTTGTCTCTCCAGTTCCACCTCTAACATTAAAGGGTTCTCTTTGTTGAGACAAATACATACTATACATTTGATGTTTTCAGTGCAAGGTTATCATTATTACAGAGCGCCTTTATGCTTTATACTATCACATTCCATGTAGTGTATTGTCATATACAAAAAATTAATTAATGAAAGAAAATTATTATCTTGTTACAAATGGACTGCATTTATATAGCGCTTTTATCCAAAGCGCTTTACAATACATGCCTCACATTCACCCGTTCACACACACATTCATACACTGATGGCGGAGGCTGCCATGCAAGGTGCCAACCTGCTCATCAGGAGCAGTTACGGGTTCAGTGTCTTGCTCAAGGACACTTCTACACGCTCTCTGGAGGAGCCGGGGATCGAACCAGCAACCTTCCGATTACTAGACCACCCGCTCTACCTCCTGAGCCACGCCGCCCCTCAAATCATTGTGCAGAGTTGGAGTTAGTGTCGATGACCACAAACACTATTAAGTTGTTTTGGATAGTGCTGTAAGTTCTTTAGGATTAAATTTAGGGCTTCTTTCTCTGCCAGCGCAATGCCTCCCTGTTCTTCATTTACCTTCCTTTCTTATGTCTTTTATTGTGCTAATAAAATAAATCACATATTTAAACATCACACTCACTTCCTGGAAAGACACAATGAATCCAGCGAATAGCGCTGTTGGAAAGCTTACACTAAAACAACCTGTAACCTGGCCACAAATCTTTTGAGGTGGCATAATGTACTCACGGCTCCTCAAAGAAGAGCACAAAATATATTAGATGAATTATTTACCGATGTCGGAAATATTTCTGGATGTTTGCAACAGTGGTGGAGACTCTTTCCAAGTCTTTCATCCATGTGAGACTCTTGACAGGGGTTGCTGCTGTAAAAGGCACAGCCTGGGATAAGAGAAAGCTTTGACCAGCCTTGCCTCCCCATGATAAATCTTTATCATTTTAGTTGATGGCCTGACCTCTGAGACGGGTGCTGGCCAAGGGGGTCCTCATTAATACAACTTGAAATCCTCTTGACTCATTCCTTCTATTTTCTTGATGCCTGTGACCTTTCCAGGATTGCCGCTATCAAACAAAACCCTCTTTGAGGCCAGAGAATCGAAGAGGAGTTTGAAAAGCGGCTCGCATGACTCCGTTTGGTAGAAGAATTGAAAAAAAAGACGGAAAGAATAAAAATAAAAGCCGGCGCGACGTGTTATTTAATACAAGCCGGATGAGGTGTGAGTCAGGCTGGCTGTGAGTCATTCTACAATGAAAGGCTCATATTCCTCGCCTGCATTTCCATCCGTTATTTTTTGTGTAAACAAAACGGTGAGCGCGAAAACTTTGGACGACACAACTAAATTCCCCACCTTGTGAGCCGGAAAGGGTAGAGGATGCGGCACCGCGGTAACTCCGCGGTAGGCTTTAAACATGTCACTTTAAGTCACCTCCGAGCGCACGTCTTTTCATTTAACGTGCATGCAAGCCTTGACACACACCTGGTCAAAACGCCTTTTCCTGATTGTAGGCAATCATTTATGTTTTTTTTATTTTCAGCAGCCGTGAAATTCTGGCTCCGTTTGAAAGCCCCTTCATTTCCACCCGATCCATTTATAGTCGTACATGGGCCACAAAGAACCCCGCTGCACGCAGCTGAAGCCCTGTATTCATAAATATTGATGCAACATATTATGTAGTGGTCGTATACATATAGAGGCAGTGGCCTCAGTCATACGCCTTCTCTCTTTCGCTTTTCATCCTGTAGAGATACTGTAGAGAGAATAATCTATGTTCAGGTAACTATAGCACCATGTATAGATATTACAACATAGATAATAGATAATTACAACAATGATCATACCCAGTGTTAAAGACTAGCGTCACTTCTAGGTTTTAGCCAGTAGATTCTTACAATACCCATTCTGCTCTGACTGCAAAATGACCGGACTTTTATTAATTCCTTCAGGAAATAGAGACTTGGTGTCACAATTAAGCCACTGACTCTAATTATAGGGTGATTAATGGTATGGTAATTGCTACCCTTTTGCAGAACACATTAACTCAGCCAAAATAAATCATATTGAATAAAAACTTTTAAATATGCGTGATGTAGCCATTATCAAGGATGTTAAGAGGACTAAAGGGCTACTGTTTAAGTCACAGTTCCAGATGTAAAGGCACGCTTAGGTGACTGATACTGTACATTGACTACTGTACTTTTCAACGGACGACCCAGTGGGTCCTCATCGTCATGGTGACCAGGTGCACAGCACTTGTATCCCTCGTCCGGCGTCCCGCATATCGAGACAATGTCCCGCGTTTTGATTGGCTCTAGTTTTCAGGACAGACGCTTTTCTAAAATCCGGCTTTTCTCCAACAGCTGTGAAGAAAGCAGGGAAGGCTGTCATCACAGGGCTGCGTTTGATGTCAATCAAACTGCGCGCACGTGGGTCAAGTGCAGGTTAACCTGTCTTTGCTGCCTGCGGTACGCCCAACGGGGGAGATTGTGACTCGCAATTTGTATATACAGTATGTAAGCGAGTCTAAATAGAAAGATTTTAAGAAAAATGTAGACTACCTCTCAGCATACCATGTGTCCCACACAAACATACTCTTTGTCCCACATTTGGTTTGTTGGGATCTGGTCACCTTAATTATGAACAAAAGTGCCACCTTAGCTGACTGTTGTCAGTACAGTAAAGTGTACCTTACACAAAATTGGGTAAAAATATATCACAGTCAGACAGTACATTTAATACCAGATCAGGTCTTGAACCCAAGTTACCCATGTACTTTTACACTGACAAGACCACTACACCACCTCAACCTAGCTGCGTGACTAGTGTGAAATTGAGATTTCAGTGCAAACACTGGTCCGCGATTTTACAGATCTTTGTGATGTTTAATAAATAGATTGGTCTATGAAAACGTCCGTTTTTAATTGAGAGGTGGTGATCAAAAGGCATGAAATCCACACTGACAAATAGTATGACTGTTCTGTGAAAAGGCGTGTAATTTCAACAAAACTGCTGTAACTACATGTAGGCTAAAGAGCTCTTAAAGAGAGATACCTATGTCCTGCCCTGTGCTGCCTTCTCCTGTCTTGGACTGAAGAATCTATGTCTTCTCCTGTGCCAAGAGTGACCTGTGCCTTGCCAAGAGTGACCTGTGCCTTGCCAAGAGTATCCTGTGCCTCGCCAAGAGTGTCCTGTGCCATTTCCAAGAGTGTCCCGTGCCTTGCCAAGAGTGTCCTGTGCCGTTTCAAAGACTGTCCCGTGCCTTGCCAAGAGTGTCCTGTGCCATTTCCAAGAGTGTCCTGTGCCTTGCCAAGAGTGTCCAGTGCCTTGCCAAGAGTGTCCTGTCCTGTGCTGATTGTGTCCTATCCTGTGTCCCCCAGTGTCCTGTGCTGTGGACAATTGTGTCCTATCCTGTGTTGCCTGTTGTTTGCTGTCGTGGAATATAATTCATTACACAGGACACAAAATGTTTTGCCTCAATCTGGTCTTA